>VNJV01014895.1:0-63795 GCA_008042635.1 Drosophila nikananu | reverse complement strand
AATTTGACCATTGACGATTAAAAACGAATTTTCTGGTCTAATGATTACAAATCTTAACAGTTTTTAGAGTGATGGCCATTCTTGTCGGAAAACGCCTTCTAATTCTTTTAAACTCTTGATATGTTTCCGATGTCCTGCAATGTTATTCGAGCAGTCCGGAGTCCAGCAGTCAAGAAGCCGACCAGACAATCACCATTTGGTGTTAAAAGCTTGTTTTTTTGCATTTCGGACGATCATCTGATTTTTAAAATAATTTTGTTCGGGTTGCGACTTGAGGCTTGGGGGTCAGCTATCGCCTCATCTCAATGGGGACCACCGCAGAATGGCTAATATGAAGCTTATCGGCAATATTACGTGTAGAACTTTCACTTTCGGCCAGGCTCAAAACATTATTTTTAATTTTATCTGACAATTTTTGAATTTTTTGGTTTTTTAAAAATAGATATTTCTAATTATTCACAAAAAAAATTTCTCTTCACAAAAACACGTTTTAAACTAATCTATGACTACCGAAAATAGCATTAGAACTAATATATATGTAAATCTGGGTGATGTTTCTTGAAAAAAGATGTGGAAAATCTAAAATAGGTGCAAAACGTAAAACGTGCAAAAATGAGTTTATGTGAGTTTATTTCGTTTTTTGATTCTAAGTATTTTCCCTCTTTGATATATTGACGACTCTTTTCCACAATTAGTAGTTAATAAATTAAGGATAATAATAAAAAAAAAATGGTTCCATTTGCTTGTATGGTTGTCTTTTTATTGATGGCCAAAGTCAGAGTCATTAACATAAACTCATTTGTGCTCGCCACTGTATGTAAAATATAACAATGAATAAAAAAAATATATATTACAAGGCAAAGCAACAATCATAATTCTCAGAAGCAATCTCTCCGCTTTCGTCACTCTATCTCTATCTTTCTGAGCTTTGGGCTCTTGAAAAAGTCTGCATCCGAATTATTTAAAGCATACTTTTCGGAGCATGCCAAAAATCTAACCAATTGGAATCTAATTAGTAGTGTGGCTATCTAAGATCGGCAGCAAATGGTGAATATTTACGATGACACTCTCGGCATGTGTTTAAGTTTCAAGTTCGGCTCAGACTTTGGCGCTACTGCGCTGCCGGCATCCGCTCGCATTCATATTCGCATTTGCATCTCATTAACAACAAAAGCCGCTAATCGAGTGACAGTCCGAATCGCCTCTTGGCGCCTCCGTTGGGCATACACTTTCCTCTGGGAGGAGATTGAGTGGTTCGTCAAGGGCTTTTGTCAGTCCCTGTGGATATCTCGAGGGAAATGGGATGAGTGAATTTATTCGTGATTTTTTTTTAATGTTTTGGGGTACTGTTTAATTGTATTTTTAGTTAATGAAGCAAAGTAGAATCAAATGTATAAAATATTTTTTATTTTTATACGAGCTTGATTGTATCTTATTTTGAGTTTTAAATAATAAATCTAAACTATATTTTCCATATCATATTATTATATATTTATGTATATAAACTGTTAAGGCAACGTTTACAATTTTTAGTTATTTTTAAGTGTTCTTCATTTATATTTTTAAATTAATTTGATAATATTAATAGTCACAAAAGAGCTACCTTGGCAATTTACTATTAACCAAGAAAAAATATTAAAAGTATTATAAAATTGTAATTAAATATAATTACACATTGGTAAAATTCTTTAAAATCGTTGATTTGAAATATATAACAAATTCGGATTGTAAATTGAATTATAATTGAGTTTCCATTTATTAAATTGACACACATTAACAATTTCAAAAATTTTTAAATATTTTAATTGAAGAATAGAAACTATGTATCAGTACTTTAAATATCTTACTTAAATTAAGTCAACAAATAAATACATATGTCAAAATAGCGTCTTTAATCTTCGACCTCATGATTTTTTATCTGCTTCAGTTCGGTTAACAATTCATATATTTATTATGAATTTAAGTCAAGATTAGATAAGAAAAGGAGCATTGTGCGGAGTGGAGTGGCTGGCATCTGTAAGCCGCGATCGTTGATCTGTGATTTCTAAGGCGCAGATAAGAATGCGCTGTGGATACAGATGTAGAGGTTATAGAGCACCACCTGGGCCGGTCGTAAAGTGGTGTTGAAAAGCCCAAACAACAGTCGATAACAAACGCAGCTATTAAGCGAGGAACGCTCGTAAAACTCGGTCAAACTCATATTTTCAGATGCGCGAATTAAATTAATAATTCGGACCGGCGAAGAGTCAGCTGCGCTGTGTTGTAGGTGTAGGTCAGTGATCGAATCGGTTTGGCAGGTGGATTCGAGTATAAAAAGATCTGTTGGCGGATTTCGAAATCAGTTTATCAGTAGCAACTGCAGCGAGACAGCAAAAAAGCAGCTAATATGTTCAAGAGCGTAAGTGTTATCATATCTGAATATATAGATGTCATTCAGAACTGCTAACCGAGGTCTTTATCTGGCAGGCGCTAATCATTTCCATGTTCCTGGTGGCCGTCATTCGAGCCGCCGATGAGTCACAGGCGGAGATTACCAATTACCGCAATGAGATCAAGGAGGACGGCAGCTACAGCTGGGAGTACGGAACCTCCAATGGCATCGATGCCCAGGAGAGTGGAGTGGGCGGTGTAAATGCTGCCGGTTCGGTCAAGTACACAGCTCCCGATGGAACGCCCATCGAGCTGGAGTACACCGCCGATGAGAACGGATACCAGCCGAGGGGCGCCCATCTGCCCACGCCTCCTCCCATTCCCGACTACATCCTCAAGGCTCTGGCCTACATTGAGGCCCATCCCTTCACCAGGATCCAGCTGAAGAAGTAGAATCTAATTAATTTTAGATATACATACATAGTTTTAATTTAGCCAAATTTTCCTACGCAAATAATAAACTCTAAGTAATCAATTGAATGTGTGTTTGTCATCTTAAATAATAGAAATAAAACAAAACGATATGATAGATCATAGAAATTATTATCGTTATGGGTTAATTACGCCTTGATATGATTCTATTTACAGAAAATAATGTCATCAAAAGAATTTCCGTAAATAATACACCTTAACTCTTTATAAAACCCAACAATGACACCAAAAAAAAAACATTATCGCTGTGTTTGTTTTCTTCTTTATTGGTTGTAAATCATCGTTTAATTGCAACAATTTGTGATATAATTTAGCGTTCCGATAAAAGTCAGTTTGTCGGCTTTAGTTTGCAACTAAAGTACAATTGATAGTTTGGAATAAATCATAGATTCAACTGCCAGACTTTGCTGCTCCCATTGAGCTTGAATTACAATTTTCGTTGGTTGCGCGCTTTTGAAGTGCCGAAAAAAATCATCGAAAAAATGTCACATAAAATTGTCCATCTTGCATCTTGTATCCTTTAAATCACATTGAAAACATGCTCTCTATCTCTCTCGCCCCCTTGCTGCTTGTTTGTGTTGTTAATATTATTTCATAATCGTAAGTATTATTGTTACATCTGATTTTTTGTTTCTGAAAAGTACAACGTGCACATATCTTAGTAGTTGAATTAGTTCATAATATGTTGTCTCGCATTTGTTGTGTGTTTTTACAATAAGTTAACGTTTATCTTTATATCACCCCTGCAGTGGGCTTGCTTTATCTTCTTGCATAGGCAACTGTTGTTTAATTAGTTTAAGGTTTTCTAATGATTTCTCGCCTGTCCGCTTGTCCGTCCGTCAAATGTCCGATGTCCTGGGTTTCTTTTTTCGAAAAATTATCTTTAGAACGAAATCGTTTCGTTAGTCATCGCTTAAAGAGGTTACGATTTATTGTTTAGGCCGCTTAGCTTAGTTAAACAAGTGTTTCTTTTGCGTTTCCAATTGGTTTTGCCTGTTACAATAATCAATTAAGATGACTTTTTGAGTAAATTATAAAAAAGAGTAGAAAAATCTAATAGATATCGTTACTTTTGCTTATTTTTTGTTGTTTAGTTTATCTAGCTTTAGTTTTAGTTTCATTTTCGTGTTTGCAAAAAGTGCTATTCGCTCAAAAATTATTAAAGGTCCTCTTTTTCGTTTCCGTTGCTTTTGTGTCGTGTTATAGATCTCGAATTATGTAGTTATCTCTTAGCATTGATCGAGTAGCGTTTTTTTTTTTTGGTTTTTTTTTTTTCTTCACCTCTCTATAGAGTACGCATAAGTATAGTTCTCATTACAGTTACTAAAGACATAAATGAACGCATTGACTTAAACTTAAACACAAAATGGGACCGTATGAGGGATGCGGGTTAACATAAGTTTCGCTTAATAAACGTAATCTAGAATCTAGAAGACTGCCTGTCTATTTGTAAATTTCCAAAATGTCAAAGTGTGTATGCGGCTCTGGTAAGGTAATGGGGTTAGAATAAGTGGAGTTGGTGTTGGATTTAGTCTCGGGTTAAGTGTGTGGTGTGGTGTCATCCGCCTTCCTCCACTCTGCGTCTGTCTCCTTATGCCGTTGTGGGCGACGCGGCCGGTGTTGGGGCATTGGTCAGCTTGGGCGGTTGCGTAGCATTCACCACGCGATTCGTATTGTCCAGCGTCTTCGAGTGCTGCAGCTGCATCAAGTAGTGCTGCTGCGTCGGCTTGTGCAGCGCCAACTTAGACAGTGCGTCATCGATGGTGAACCACTGGCGCTTCCGACCGATGCTGCGCGAATCCTCCCACTCGTCCAGCTCCTGGGTAACGTTCATTACGAACACCTCGGTACGATGCATGTGGTCGTTGTTCTGAAAAGGTGATTAAATTAAATTACACATAAATCATTTAAAGCTTTAAGTGCTATAAAATATGTACATAAGTTGGAATATTTGTTTGTTTTAGGAATTTGTCGGTCTTTTACGACTTAAGACATCAAATAATTCCCAGAATAGGGTACACTTATTCAGTTTTAAGTACTTGTTTACTACCTTAGGTACAAATGCACCTCATCGATAATTTGCTATTTAAATAAATTACGTTATTTTTCTAAACAAACCTCAAATACGCCAAGACAACGACCCAGATCGCCTACGACACCAGCTTCCTCCAGAACTTCGCGGACAGCGGTCACCGATGGTTCTTCCTCAGGCTCCACTCCGCCTCCAGGGACGATCCACAGCTCCGGCCGGCGAGAGGAGGTTACCAAAAGTACCTAGAACGTAGGTAAAAAATTAGTAATGAATAGGAAGATAATCTCAGGGTTTTGTGTAAACTATTTTAGAATAAATACTGTGCTCACCTCCGCCTCATTTTCCGATTTCACACAAATACAGGCAGCTCGCCGCCTGAATCCGTCCTTGTCGTAGATACGAGTTGAGTTCGGTTTCTCCTTGACCATCTGAAAAACAGGAAAAACACCAAATCAAAATCGCCGCACTCGTGGGACTTAATTTAAAGGTGCAAAGTGGCCAAGTCCCCTTCATATGGGCACGTTTAAAAATAATAGTAATTGCTGATAAATGGCAAAGCTCTCAATATATCATTTTATAGCTGACGCCTTTAATTTAAATGTGCGGGCACAGGAAAATCGTGATTCCGGCCTTATCAGATGCGAGATTGTCCCGCAATCGGTGAATTGCAGCGCCCCTGTCCGTCCAGCTTATCAGCCGGTCGGTCTCGCTGCCCGTACTTGACTTGGGTGCCGGTCGCGTTTGTCGATTGGCGTCCCTCGTGAATGTTATATGGACTATTTTATGGGTCTGCTTTCCAACAATTCTTGTGGGGGTGGGCATGCTGGGCAAGTAGTATCAAAAAGTGATTATCGTTCCTATTAAATAGCGGACAAAGGAGCTAAAGTTCATTACAAATCGATTTGGAGCTTAGTTACAGGAATAGTAAACTGACGGGCCAGTGGAAGACAAAGGAAACCTTAAAGTTTAAATAAGCAATATTTTTTTACATAAAAATTTTATAAATGATACCATATATTGAATCTATTAAAATTAGTTAAAAAACAAACTAACTGTTCTACAAATTCCAAGTGGAATAGCAAGGAAGAAAGCAAGCCAATAAGAAAAGCACAAGTAAGAATGTTTGGCTTATTAAAAAGTCTGGCGTTCAGTTTGTTGTCAAACAGCTTTTCGCGCCATTGAATCGGGTAAGAACAGGTGCATTTGCCGCCATAAGGGTGTGCATTACAGGGTAATATACGCGTCCATCATTCCCTTTTTCTTTCTCATTCGTGTTTGCTTACTTTTGCAGTGGTATTCGCTGATAGCAGATGAGCGGTGATGTCTTCTTAGGCACTTGTTCTCTCCTCCTCCTTGTTGCCCACCTTATGCTGCTCTTCTTATCGCTCCTTTGCCCGTTCTCCTCTTCCGCTGCAACAAGTGTGTGTAATGATGTGTGCGTGAGTGGGGAGCCGGTCGCTGTTGCTTCTTCTGATTTTCTGCTTTTCTGGCGATCTCGTGCCGCTTTCTTGCAGGTGCTCCTCCTCTATCTCGCTGTCTCCTCTCCTCCCTTTTCACGCGCTCACAACGGAACAACACAAAGGGAAATGGCGAAAAGTGCACAAACAAAAAGCTAAAGACGACAATTTTTGCGCTCGCACGTCACAAGAGACGCTGCGTTGGTATTGGTAGCTGGTATTTGTTCGTGTGCGTCAGTGTTTGTGGCTGCCGTTGCCGTCTTGTTATTGTTGTTTTTATTTTGAAGTATTAGCGAAAGTGTGTGTGTGTGTTTGAAGGGGGAAAACAAAAACAAGAAACAGAAACTTGTTGAAAGTACGAAGAAAAAACAAACGAGACGAACGAAAATGAAGAAGGAAATAAAGCGCAGACAGGGCAGAATTATTTAACTACTTTGCAAAGATTGCATGGTTGTTGTTGTTTTTGGGTTTTTTGGTTGTTGTATTGTTTTAACACGACAAGAAGAGAGGGTGGTATGACGCGTTTGTGTGTGTGAGTTGCAGCTTTTTCTCGTTGTACTCAAACTTGAGATGCAGTTTCGGCGATCTCGGCTCAAGTTTTTGTCGCAATTTCACCAGCTCCACTCGTTCGCCTCTTTTTCCGTTTCGCCTTTGCGCCTTATCCCAGCGACACACATGCGTTTTCGTTTTCGCTTTCCATTGCCTCCGCGGTGTGCGTGTGTCTGTTTTTCCGGCTGCTGCGACTGCGATGCGGCGAAAGAAAAACTCCTTGGGAAATGCAGGAAAAACTTCCAGATATTGCGTGCTTTTGACCGTTACGACGCGAACGAAGCCGCGCGGCTCTTCCTTTGTGTGGCGAGAAAAGACCGCTTTTTTGTCGTATTTTTGTATTTTTTTGCCCGTCGGAAGAAATTGGCCGTTTGGGGATGTGAAATCCATCGAGGTTTTTCATAGCGATGTTTTCCGATGTTTTTTTGACGATAGTCGATGTTGTTCAGTGAATTCCAGCTTTTTTTAATGAAAGCAACTTTATTTAATTATCACTTTTACCATATTTTAGTGTTGCTTTAATTGAGTTTGATAGTTAAAATATATTTCGATCGGCACACTTTTCATTTACCACCACAGTAGTCCAAGCGGTTTTCGAGACAATTTATGTTTTTTTTTTTTATATGAGTACTCTTCGAAATTAGTGTTTAAAAAATTTAAATTTTTCTTATGAATTTATATCCATATCTCCAATATATTTTTGAGTGCGGCGCTTTTTCCGCTTTATTTTTTGATAATCCACCTTTTTTTATACAAAAAAAAAATGACTGCTAACCAACTGTGTTTTTGCACGTCATATTTGCCTTTTTTTTATTCAGATGCAGGAAAACATTCAGAATTAATAAATATATATTATTTTAAAACATATGTAAATTTCGCCATTTTCAGCTTTTCTTAAAATTGCAATCATTGCTACAAAAAAAAAATTAAAAATGAGTGCGAGTGAGATATTGTTTGAGTGCAGATTTCCTTTCAGTTAATCTAATTCTGTTAAGAATTCTCGGTCACTCTCATGTTAAATTCGTGGTGAATTCAATATCGATATTTTTAGGCGATGCATCGAAAAAAGCGAGTTGGCAGCATTGATTTTGACAACCCTACTCAATTTTTTAGCACCATGTTGGGAAATGGACGAATCGGTAAATTTTAACTCAAACATCACAGAACATCGATTTCCACAAAAACATCGACAGTTCTCGGAAAACAAAGATAAATACATCAGTGCTGCCAGACTTACAAGTCAGTCAAAATAAATTTCCTGTAGAGCGACACCTGGTAGGGATTATCTGGAAGTTACCAGTGCGTAATGTCCGTTAGGGGGCGCTAAAAATAAAAGCAAACTTTTTAATAATTAAAATAACTAGTACTTCTAGTTATTTTAATTATTAAAAATTATTTATAAAAAATACAAAAAAAAATATATAATATTAATACAACCTACTACACTATCATTATTCTATAATAATGCATATCTTTTACAATGTTAGGTAAATTACTTCCACACTCCTTAAAAAATTTAAATATTAAAATTAAACGTATTTTTTTAGAATTAAAATGAACTATTTTATCAGCATGTACCTTAAATTCTATTAAAGTTAAAAAACAGACTATCAGGCAAATCCGCATGACTTACAAGCTACAAGCCCCAAACTCCGCCCAAAGAGTCGCACAGTTTTGAGTCGCTGCCAGCAAAAGGCAACGCAGGATACACTACACAAAAAAAGGGGGGTGGTTTTGGCTTAAGCAGACTAACACAAGGGGAGAGGGAGGCAGGCACTGCACGACTTTATGGCCAAGGCGCTGCTCTACGCGAGGTACCAAAAATTTGTTTCTTGTCGTGTTTGTCTGCTATTGTCGCAGGTTTTGTTGTAAGCTTTTAATGCAACTACTTAGACGGGGTTATATTCAGGGGAGCAGGAGCCCCGCACGACGTATCCTTGGGTCCTGGGAAGCTCCCTAACTCACTCTCACTCCTCCCCCGATTTGGCTCCTGTTGCCTTACCGCCTTCTTCTTGCCGATCTCTCTGGCACTTTTTGCTTTTGGCCAAGAGAAGCTGAGAAACAAATTGCTTATTTCTTAATGCATTCGCCATTTCCTTTTTTGGCCTTTCTTAGACAATTTCCCCCCAGCTTCCCCAGCGACCTCAGCCTTGTGTCGCATGAGTTATGGTCGCCGTTTCCATTTCCATTTTCATTTCCATTTTCTTCTGCTTTTGGGTGACCATGCAGAAGTGTTAAGCAGTTTAGCGCGCTTTTTTCCATTGGCTTCTTGGGCGGCTCCTCCTCCTCCTCCTCCAGCAATTTGCGACACTTGCTCGGATGATGTTAATTCTGGCGAATCGATCGGTTTCTCCTGCTTCCGACTTCCGTTTCCTGCCCCGCCTTCTGGGTTTTCAGGACGGACGGCGGCACGCTTTGCTGCACATAAATTCAATGTCATAAATTTGGCAAGAGGCGTCGCTGTGGCTACCAAAAAACTTTGCCTATTTGATGCGTCCGTGTGACCTCTCAACCAGATAGAGAGCAATGAAATCAAGTGTGGACACTGTGAACTTCGGTGGGAAACTCCACGGAGATGGGAGGAAATTTCAGAGAGAGGTCAGTGCCATTGCAGACAATAAAATACTTCAATTATAAGTTCATTTAGGATTTATTTCAGAGCCTAAACGATTTTATTCATTTTAAATGGCATTCAAATAACATTTTTATACAATTTTTCTAATTAAAATTGTGCTTAGAATGTAAGATTTTATGAAATTCTAAGCTTTCATCAATTTATAGAATTTTTTATTTCTATATACTTCTTTGACTCTTTATTTACATTCAGGCTTAAATATTATTATTATTATTGTATTTTATGGCACAACTTTGCACACTTTACAGGTGAATTCCAGGAGCAGAGACAATTCTGTCGTAATTCAAATAAGCATATCTTCTTTATTTCTTATTTTCATTATCATCAAATCAATATTTTTCAATAATTCATTTCATATACCAACGCACACTGTTGATAGTTATTAAACCCATTTAAGCCTGGATTAATTCCAGTTCGCAAATCCCTAGACCAAATCAAATTGCACTTATTTCCATTCCCGGTCTTCGTTTATTTTCGGTTTTAACTACTTTTTCAATCTTCTCCTTCATGGATTTGTTTTTCTTTTCCGTGTTTCCCTGTTTTTATTATTTTTTTCCTGGCCCTTATGTTATCCTGCGGCTGTTGTGGTCAACGTATCGTCCTGTCTACTGTCATTTTCCTTTCTGCCTCTTCTCCATTTTCTACGCTTTCCCACCGAAAACTCCTGGCCACGTTGGCGAGGAAACTTCATGAATTTAAATGAACCCGATTCCCTTAAGTTACTGTTAATTGAGCCGGCAAATGGGATTGAATGGGAGAGCGGACCGACTTTCTGGCCAATTCCAATTGGAAAGTTGCTGACTCTTACCAGTGTCGCAGGTGTTTGCAATTTGTCGTTAATTCACTAATCCCACTAATGCCACGCCCCTGTCATCGGGGCGCCCCACTTGCTGCTCCCCGGCAACTTTTCCTTGGCAGCATATTGTTTCATCCCGGCTGGCAAGGAGATGGGCGGAGATAAAGGACCTTTGGAGTCACCTACAAACGCAATTTGGCAAACAAAATGCACGAGGAACAGTGCAAAACAAAGCGACAAACATTTACAAAAGTAAAAACAACAAGAACAACACGGAATGGAGTGCCCAGAATTATACAATTTATGCGATTTACGAGCTGGCACCCTCCGGTCCATTACTCTGCTTCCAGCAAACAGAGATGCGCCACAGATGCGGACCTATTCATTATAGATTAGAGTTAAATATTAAATTTTAATTAAGAAAAATACGGGAGGTTCTTTCGGTTAACTATATATTTCCAGAGCTTATTAATAATATAGTATTGTGTTAAGAAGGAACATGATTTCTACATTTAATCAAAACCATAAACTATGTTTTTAGCAATTAAAAGCATTTATTTTAAGCCTCTACTGTTTGTAATTAAAATAAATACCTAACTCTTAAGATCGTTGTAAAAATATAAGATTATTTAATATTATAATAAGAACTAAACAAATTTAGAATAGTTTTAAAATAGGTAACATATCTTAGATCTTAGAAAAGTAGCCCCAAAAGGTAATGAAATCAATTGTTAACCTATATTTTAGATATAATATATTGTATTTGTTATATCAACAGGCTTTACAAAAAATTACAGCTAAAATTTACGATTTTAAATTAAAATCGATTAATAAAAAAAATTGTTATATATAATTATTTTATTATTTAATTCACAAATTTGTTGTTAAAATAAAATGTAGCTCTCATCACTGGCTGCCACTCGGGGAGTCCTTTGTCCTGCTTTTTTACCAGCGGGCCTGGAAACTATTTCTATTGCTGCGGCGCCGACATTGCCTGGGCAAGGATATGCCGTATTTCCGTTTACATAATAAATTTGCTAACCACGTTCTGTCCTCGTTGCGTCCTCCGCCCCCTTTGCCTGTGACTCCTTCCTCTGGTTTACCCAGCGTTTCCTCCTCCGAGTGAGGAAACCACCAGCGCCGCCACCATCGCTTGGCATCAAGTGCCTTGTGGTTTTGCCCAGCAGCTCCTCTCCTACTCCTCCCCGGCCACCTTCTTTGGGCCATCTGAGGTTGAGGTTAAAGTTGAGGTCGCAACGAGAAAAAATGTAAGAAAAAATTTGGACAGCCACCGCAACAGAGGCTAAGAGCTCGGCGTTTTCAGCGCTTTATAAACTTTAAAACTTGCCCCGAGGAGGTGATATCTAGTGACAATTGCTCGGCTTTTGACGGAAGTCAGACGGCGGCGACAACAACTTTTGCTTGATCACTGGGCGGCCACAGGTCCGGTGTGGCCTCTAATTAATCTATTAAATCGAAACCACAAACGAGAGTACAGTGCGCCTACAAAAAATATAGAGAGAAGGTAATAACGAATTTGAAATACACTTGGTTTTTGAAAGATTAAAGAATAATATAATAGAAATATAGCGAAATTTGGTCAACAAATAAATGGGTTTTAATGATTTTAAATTTACATTAATCCAAAAACAGTAACAAAACATTTAAATATGGTGACAAAAAGTTTGCTTTATACCTATCAATTTCTAAATATCTTTAGGGAAATATGTTTAGGGAAATTATTAATATATTTATTATTTAAGAAGTTATTAGGATGATATAAAACAACAAATAAATTTAATTTAATAACATTTAAAAATAAATATCAAAGACAAATCTTTAATATTAACCTCTTACAAAATCGATATTTTCCATAAGCAAAAACTTCTCCTAAGGGTATAAGGAATAGCTATACTTTCCATCATTGCGGAAGTTGTCTCCTCCGGGGAGTTGATTTGAATTGCTCTCCCCCTCCCCCGACCCGATCTTGGTCCGATCCAATATGCTGCCCAACTGGCCGCTTCCGTTTTCCGCTGGAAGTGAAATCTGTTGGCGGCGGATGCCATAAAAATGCCAACTTAGTGGGCAGGTTGGCAGGCAGGCAGGCAGGTAGGCTGAAGACGGGTGTTTCTGGGGGCGTGGCAGTCGCTGCTGCTCCCAGTTTCCCAGCTCCCAGTTCTCTCGATTTCCTCTCCTCTTCCCACACAGATGGAAGCCATCCAGACCCGCCGTCAGCTGTCCCGTCCCGGGGGTTCAACAACCCGATCCTGACGGAGCTGCCGTTCGTTCTACTAATGGCTTGCCACACTTTACATTAGCGTCACAATTTATTGGTCGACTGCTGCGCCGGCGCAGACGCATCTCAGACATTGCAGCAGCAGTGAGAAAAAATCCTTTCAAGCGAATTAATACAAATAGTTATAATAAAAGAAAAAACTAAAAAAATAATTATACCATAAAAACCATACAATTAAAAGGTGTAAAAACTTAAAAATTATCAAATCGAACTTCACAAGGTATGCAAGTCTAATATAAATTTGTGCCAGAGCACAAAATAAATTAATTGCTTGTATATGACGATTTACAATATGAAAAGCAATTTAAAAAAAACACTTTTTTAATAAAAAATAAATTAAATACAATAATAAGTTTATTTTATCTGAAATTATAGTAAATGTAAGACACACATTCTTGTTAAAAGTATACAAACTAAATGGTTAATTAGAAGATTTTGTAGTATTTACTTTATAATTAAATTATAATTTCAATTATAATTATTTAAATTACCTATTTAATATTTTTTTCCATCGATTTTCTTTATTTTTGATGCAAAACAAATAACAAACAATCCAAACGGCTGAGAATTTTCTTAATATTCTTAATATAATTTGCATGATATTTATTTCAAATTAAATTTGCAGATTTTTCCTTACATTTTATTGATTTGTTTATTTAGGCTTTAAATTTATATACAAACTAATATGCATTGTATTTTGTATATATATTATTAATTACGTCTTCAGAATAATATTAATTTTTATAGTTACATTTTATATTATTTAATTTTATAAAAAGGCTGTAATTAGATTTTTTGTTCTTCCCTATCTTTTTCTGTTACCTTTACTTATATTTCCCAGTGCTTTGTTCGGCCCACTTGGCCGCCTGCTCCACGCATTGCTTGGTAGCTAAAATGGTCATAATAATAATAAAAATTTTCTGCAGTCGCCAACGCGTCGCATCACAGTTGCAGTTGCTGCTGTTGCTGTTGCTGCTGCTTCTGCTGCAGTTGCATTCGCTGTCGCTATCGAGGCGTTTGAGCGCATGTTTGACGCATCAAATGATGACGACCACAACTACGGCGATGATGATGATGATTATGATGATGGCAACAGGTCCGCCAGGCATTCCCCATTCCCAGTCTCAGATGGAAACCCATTCCATTTGCCCAGTTAAACTTCAGCTCCCGGACTCCCAGCTCTCAGCTCTCAGCTCCCAACTGTCGGACTCCCAACTCCCAGCTCCCAACTCTTGGCCCCCAAACCTCCCAACAGTGCGTAAGCTCAGAGGCGACCGGTTTATGTCAAATGTATTGACAGGTGCATGGCGACGGCTGCTCCAGATCATTGAAACAGGCTCAAATCGGTTCAGTTAGGACCGCTGGCGGGATGAAGGTGGCTCCATCGCAGCCGCTGCGGGGGCATTGGGTGGGCACTCTCCAGTGCATCCATCACTGTCAGCGCGAGGCTTCACTGTGATCGCGGGTCTTTTGGAATTTATGAGTTATAACTCAGAGGAAGCTATGATTTTGTGTTGTATTCTATGATTATTTTTTTAACTATCTAGCTGATGAGTAGTTTTAAAAATGCATATATATTTTTACAACATATTAAGTATACGCAGGGTGTGACTTTAATAAACAAAAGTCTTGGGATAACTGTCCAAAAACTAGCATCTAAAAATGATTTATTAAAAAAAAAATAATATTACCTTAAGCTTACAATCGATCGTTTTGTGATTTTTATTTACCTATTATAACAGCTTAATAGTATTATAATTTAAATCTCCTTTATACCTGCCATCTCCAGAGCCACTCTATAGGGAATTATTAGCATTTGACTTGATTGCTGATGCAGCAAAGAATCTTTGTCAATATAGCCATGAATTTATGTTTAATAAATGCACTTCTCTGGCATTATTTACGCTTTTACTTAAGTTGGTTTGGCTCTGTGTAATCCGCATTCCGTTCGGTAGCCTTCAACCCGCAACTCCCCCTTTAAAAGTTCTCTTGGAAGGGGCAAAAGTAACACCCACAAGAGCCAAACAGGCGTTCATTGTAAGGCCGCTTGGTCTTCTCAACTCAAGTTCGATTTTGATGGCTTCACTGGGAGAAAAAGGTTTAAATATTACTTTAAAAAAATGTATTAAATTATCCCTGTCTGAATTATATATTGTAGTTTGATTTAAAAACTTATTGAAAAATTTTTAAATCGATTTTTTGGTATAAAAAAATATATACAAAACTTGAAAATTACTTGGAATTGCTGTATCTAAGCACAAAAAAGTTGTACTATCAATTTTATATATAAAAATATTATAATTATCTTGACATGTATTTCTAATAAACTATTTAAGCTCTTAATTACATTAAAATACCTTATGAACTGATTGTTAAAGACTTCTTCTTAGACTTTGATATAGATCTTTTTCCGAGTGTTGTTTGGACTATGTTTGGGCTGGGTTTTGGCTTTGAGCTTGACTTTGGGCCGTGGTCCATCGTTGGCGGCTTCTTTTGTGGCTTTTGGTCAGTGCGGTGCAGTTTTTAGATTATTTGTTGCTGACAGCTTCATGAAATATTTATTATTATGGTCCCGAGCTCTCCCAGTCGCAGTCACAGTTCCCCGTTTCAGGTGCCTTGGCAGCGGTCAGGTGTTGGTGGGTGCGGGTGCTGGTTACCGATTTCCGATGATTCTTCGATGCTTTGGGGCCCTGGTGCTCCCTGGCTCCCCTGCTCCATTCCATGCCATTCCTTAGGGCCCCCACATAGGCAAAGCGGCTACCAAAATTGAGGTGTTTGCCTCCTTTCGCAACTTGAAAGCCAGAATGCCGAACGAATGCCGATGGATCAAAGCGGCCCGGGGAACAATGCTGCGTTAAAGGTAATTGTTTGTCAATTACTCGACTCCCGAGACGCAGCCTCTCTGAAAACCGAAACCGCGAAAGCGCGTGGCCATGTCCTCTCGCCCGCCGGCACTCCGCTGCGGTATCCCCGTTTTGGCCAGCTCCGCTCCTCTGGGCCAATTATAGGCAGCCCCAGCTCGTTAGCATATACCAAATCGCATCCGTATGGGCAATCGGCATCGCAATCGCAGCCGATAATCGCGAGGAGTGTAAAATTATTTAATTCCCGCTTATCGCAGCTGCCGATGCCGCAGACGCTGCTCCTTTGGGCCAATCTCCTCGAGGAGTGTGTGAAAATGTGTAGCAGTTGGTAAGACAATGATATCGCCAACTGGCATTTGGCATGCGCATAGTTTTGATATTTACTCGAGCCTCGCTATGAGTGCTTGGATTTTTTTTTGAGTTAGGGTATTTTTAAAGGGGGTTAAGTTGATTTTTGGATTGAGGTTGTGGGTTGCTTTAAATATAAGTAAGTATAAAATAAGATATTTTCAAAAGTATATTGGGTGTTAAAAATTAGATTATTTGTATCAGAAACAACTTTAATTTGAATTAAAATATATTAAAAAAATAGTTCCTCTTTCATTTTATACAATGATTATAGAGATTTTAAAGTTATAAATTTATTGTAAGATTATAGATGTGAAAAATAAAGTTGCCGTGAGTGAAATGTGGCATTATTATTAGTTTAAAATTTTATTAAACTATACTTAACTTGGAAAACGTTTTAAAATTATTTTTAAACTATATTTAACTTAGAAACCATTTTAAAATTATTTTTAAATAATTTTCTTTTGATTTTAAATTATCTGAATTGTGTATAAATATTTTAAAATAGCAAGAATATTTTTGAAAATGATACACAACTGTCTTAAGCTCCTAACAACATTATCCTACCATTACAAAATCAGTTTAGTTTTCCTCTTTAAGGCTTTTTAATTTTCTAATATAATTTCAGGGTATTAAAACCTTCTCCTACTACAAAAAAAATCCCCAAATCATTCAAAACCCACTTGTGGCTTTGTAGCTCCGCAGCTTGGTTCGGGCGTGTGTGTGCCAGTTTGTACACAGAAAAGTAATTTCGAGCATGTCGCTGCAATCAGAGGACGCCGCACCGCCGCCGCAGAGATGCCAGCCGATATGGCCCACAGTGCACAGTGGCCAGTGGGAAAGTCCCACAGTCCGTGGTCCAGATCCACATGCCCGCTGTCCGGTTGAAGGTGTTTGCGTAGCCCAGACAGCTGTGACCGCTCCGAATGCACTGTTCCTGCTCCTTAATTGCCTGCGATTTTCAAATGCTGGACGCACTCGATTTATCACTCACACGGAAAGCCAGAGGGATTGCCGGCGAGGGAGGAGCTACTGCTGGAGGTGCCACATGGCCAGTGACATTTTATTGGGCGATAACGATAAATTTACAAAGATTTATGAAGTGCTGCCTGGGAATTGCCGCCAGCGTCTCGCTAATTCAAACAAATTAAATGAAAATCCCAACAATTATTGATCACTTCGAAGCTAGAGCTGTAATGAGCTTGTTTCCACTTAATGAGTTCGATATGGAGTTGATATCAATTTGTTGTCATTGTTGAGGCAACAAATAAAAAGAAATGCGGGTGTTTTGGAGGGAAAATACAAAAATTAAAGCAACCCTTTTATCACTAATTAAATCCCATTATAATAAAATGTTCTTTCAGATTTATTAAATGTTTAAGTCTCTAGTGATATACAGAAATAAAATACCTATTAACTTGTCTCGAATTACAACATTTTCGAATTAGTGTAAATATGACGGTTTTATGGGAAATTGGAGAAAACTGCGGGGCGTTATTTTACGAAGGAGGCGTGGGTGTGTGCTGCTTTGCCCCAGACACTATACCGAACGCGGAATTATGCAAATTTTCCCAGCTCCCCACAGCGGAATCCCCGATCTCCAGTGTCTGGTCTGTCGTCTGCTCTTGTGGGTGGACAATGTGACACGCGTCGTCGTGAAAAACAACAGTTTACTCGCCAGCCAGACTTCCAATCCTCCAACACTAGCTCCAGCTCCAGCAACAGCTCCAACTCCAACTTCAAGCTCCAAACTCCAGCCACCAGACCGTCTGAGCTGCTCTTTAGGGGGGAGGGAGACCCAAAAGACAGACAGTTTTTACTGTCTTGGCTGCAAAATTTATATTATTTCAAGCAATTTGTCATCGTTTTGCCAGCGTTGCTAAGAAAGATGACTTTGCTGGCCAAATCATTCACTTGGCTTTGGTTTATTTATTCATGAATTTAATAGGTTGCACGTTTGGTATGAATATTTTTAATCACAGCTGGATTATTTTCTGGGTTTAGTTTCTTTAAGTAAATGATATTCAGAGTGGTGTCCTGCTCAAGCTGCACTTTGAACTAGTTTCTTTACCAATTTTCCACTTAATATTTTATGAGCTTCACTAAGGTTCGCTGGAGTTTTAAATTATGGATGCTTAGGAAATGTAAATAAAATATTTTAAGTTAGCTAAAAGATTGTAGTAAATAATATAAGATTTTAATAACCATGCTTTACATAAAATAAGATATGTTAAATTAAACTGGTTTTTCTTTTGCTTATTGCAATCTTCTTTCCTAGCTTCAATTTTATAAAATTTCTGAATGTCTTTGATTTTCAATGATAAAACTATTTTTATGAAGTCTTTAAATATTTTATTAAGAGTATTCCCATCTTCGTTAACTGCCTGCTGGCAGATTCGCTGCACTCCTCTTGATTTTTTATACTTTTTGGTGCTGAGCGCTTTATGCGACATTCAAAATATTTGTGGCACATTATACGAGCTTTGTTGTTGTTTGTTTTCTGTTGCATTTACATGCATTTATGAGTTATTAAATCTTGCGGATTTATGTACTGTTTGTGGGCGTTGAGCGACGACACGCGAGCTGGGAAATTGCCGCGTGGGTGTGGCGAGTGACAGGCGGTTAAATCAAATTTAATGAGCACTTGAGTTTGGCCAAAGGGAACTCCCATTTCCCTATATACCCTCTAGTCCCCTTAATCGCATCCCGTTTCCCTGATCTTTTCTCTTCATTATCCTTACCCCCCTGACTGAGTTCCGTCTTCTCCTCGGAAAGTTCTATCAAAAGTTTACGCGGCGGCGGCAAAAATTGAAATTACACTAATTAAAATGCAATAAAATGTCGTTGAAATTGCGGCCAATAAATCATTACGGCCAGTGTTGTGGGCGAGGGGGTTAAGCGGGCAGGGGATGCTGTAGACAATGGCCAAGTTAACCCTATGAGTGGATTTTAGTTATTAAGAAATTTGGGTATATTTATTTAAAATATTTTAAATAAAATTATGTGTTAGTTTATGGGAATGTTTTTATTGCCAAAATTTCAGAGTTAACCTCGAATCGAACTATGTATTAAATCTATTTTAAAAGACTCAAACAAAATAAATTCTAATGCCAATATAATCTCCTCTTCCAGCTCATTAAAGCCTAATAATTCTTGAACAAGAAAGAGTAAAGTAAAGTAAGAATCAAGACTAAAATGAAAGGCATTTTCTGTAAGTGATGATACACATATTTCGTATAATTCTCCAGTGGAATGTTACACATGTGTCACTTGGGCACGCAGAGGGTTAAGAGACCCCAATGCAAGACCAGGAACTGCAGATCTCGAGGTGCGAGAGCCGACAAAGGAAATGTTGCGGCAATTTGCTTGAAAAAGCGATGCGCTCATCATCATTAGAGTGTTCCGACTTGCAGCTCCTCTCCAGCATCAGTTCCAGCTCCAGCACCAGCTATAGTACCATCTCCAACTCCCCTCGATGTGGTCCCCACTATTTACTTTATGATTTTGTTAATTCAGCCATTCAGCCATAGATCGCGGGATCTGTGGGAAACGGACTCCTCCTCGGGAACGAAGCTGATTAAAATTGCGCAGAGCTTTGACCAAATATTTTAACTCAAGTCCAGGCTGCTCCTGGTGCCGCTTTGGCAGCTAGCTGAAATTATGCGCAATTTGGCAAACAATGGCGTCTCCATCGGATCGTTTCGGTTAATCGGCAATCAATATATCTCCGGGGCGGGGTGGGTCGATCGGGATGGTGGGGGGTTGGGTCGACAGCTGCCAGGGGCGCGCCCATTAAACATAAACAAAATTAAGTGACCATTAAAATGCCATAAACTGGCGGCGTTCATGGCCATGTCGCTGGATTAACTTCAGTTCGAGCAGCGCCAAACTCCAACTGCCAAACTACCAGCGACCAGCGATGGGATCCTTGTGCACTTTAAAGAAAAAGTTTAACCAAATTCTAATTTAAAAGATACCACTTAAAAGAAAAATAAGATGTAATAACAAAGTGTTTGAGTTATTTTGGAACTTCAGCTTTTATTCCTAGGTAAGCAAATTGGATTGAATGTAGCTATTATCTAAAAAATCGATACATATATCGATAAATAATGTATCAACTGGAAGTACATTTCAAACCAAAATCGATATTTATCGATATACATGGGATATTTATGTTATCTAACGATTTTATGTTATATGTTTGAAAAGTTGATATTTTAAGATACGTATATTGAATCAAAATTGGAAAAGGAAATAAAATAAGCCGATTTAGAGGATGTTTTTTATTAATAACCCTTATACCGATTTTTAAACTATTATTTTAGAACAAACTTTACGAAATGTTCAATCTAATATTAAGAGTGATATATTTATCTATATATATAGTAAACCTTTTTGTTTTCCATGTTCTCCCTAATTTTAAACCTTCATTTTTTTACTAAAGCCTTTTTCGCCGAGTGTCCCTCTACATGATAGTCTTGCTGTACCTACCCACCACCACCCGCCCGGCTCTTAACCCATTCCGGCCCACATAAATCGTGTACTTGCCGCTTGTAGCTTTCAATTTGTGACAAGCCGTGGTCGAGTTGCAGGACAGGAGTCGGAGGAGGCGCTCCTCTACAAAATGGTGCGTGGGCGAGGTGCCATGTCCCCTATCAGGCTCCTCCTGCTCTTCCCAATCCCCTTAGTGGTCTGACCGCTTACGCAAAAATGTTTCAATTAAGTGGAGATCGGGATCGGGATCCAGATCGGCAGCGGTATGGGGAGTGGGAGTGGAAGTCCGCGGACCGGATGTTAAATGCAATCCTGAGAAATGGCAGCGCGGCACGCAAATCATCAGCGGACGCGGTCGCAGCCAGGTGCCAAGCCGCGGGGTTTCCCTCGCTCTGGCTGCTCTGCTGATGATGACCCACTCTGGTTATTATTAAGTATTGCCCTGATTGATTTATCGGCCTCAACTTGCCAGCTAATTGAGTTATATTAACCCCGGTCGATCTCGTTGGCAAAATCTCTCACACTGTCATCATCATCGTCGTCGTCGTCGTCATCGCTGGCCTCCGTTTGACGTTTGACGTCAAGATTGGGGGCTTAAACAGGGGCTGGAACTTAGGCTCGAACCTGACTTTATATGGCTAAAACGCGCCATTAATTGCCGAGCCGAGTGGCTGCTTATGCGGCCCATGGCGCTCCGACGCTGCCTTTTAATATTTATTGTCAATTATTGTTACTTTAATTGTCAATTATTAAAAATCTTTGTGGCACTGACAGAAAACGTGGGTTCTTAATAAAGCAAGTTTAACAAGGAATATACTGCAAAATGTGTGTAGATTAATTACAATTAATATTTTTAGTTGTTGCCTTAAATTGTACATGCTGTGCTATGTATTAAATTTTACATTTTAACTTTCAATATTTCCCTTGGTTATAAAACTTTTTAAAATTTATTTTAAAGCCAATTTTATATGTTTCCCTTATTGGTTTTCCTTTTATGCCAAGTGCTTTTTGAACGCCGTGAGAAAATCGCTGGGTTTCACGCTGCGTATGCGCAATCAGTGCGTAACCTCAGGTGCAGGGCTGTCAAGGCTGAGCCCATTCCATCACCATTCCATCTTCTTGCTTGGACCTGAAGTAAAGCCAGGTAAGGTAGGGTCTTCCCCTTTCGCAGCTAATCAATTACCCCGAAAAAAAACAGCACCAGCAGCTGGCTAAGGTGAACAACTATGTCCTCCCATTAGAGCTGCTCCAATTTCCAAGAGCCCAGCTCCCCTTTCTCTCACTTTATGGAGCTGTAAATAAAATAAAGGCAGCAGGTGCCAAGGCAATTCGAATGGACAGGCTATTCGGACAGTTTCTTACTGATATATACTCTGATATATAGTACATATATATGTGCTATATATATGAGAGATCCAGGCGATCTCTGACCATCTGCAATCAGCAGCTACCGATTGCAATCTCTCATCACTCACTCGAGGCGGAGAAGGAGCGGCAGCTTGATCCAAAGTGGATTTGGCGGTTCAGTTGGCTCATTATTTACTGAGCTTTTGGGGTGACCAAGAGGGGAGTGTGAGAACTGAGAGGAACCAGAGTTGGATTTAAATAAATAAGGTTTTTAAAGGGATTTACAGAAGCAACTTATCAGATCTTGAGAGTTAATTTAAACACTTTATTTATTTACCTTTAAAATGGGATAACAAAATTCTAAACTTTTGTAGAATATATTTTAGTTTTACTTAGAGTTTTCCCAGTGTCTTAATAGTGAATTAATATACCATTTCCAATTGCTGATTTACCGATTGCGTGCCACAATCTTATGCCAGATTAATTGCACAATTATTGCTTTACCAAACATTTGGACAAACATAAAAAAAATGCCAAGCAATTTGTCTAAACCATACCCCTTTGACTTCTTTTTTCGCTGTGGGTGTCTGGGCCAGGCCAAAAAGCAATAAGCCAACGCGTAAATCAACAGGAGTAGCAACAGGAATGGTAACTGGAGCCGCAAACAGAAACAGGAATAGGACAAGGACCACGAGCACCAGCAGGAGGACATGCCGCAGCAAGACATGGCTAAGCAGGCAGGGCCGAAAGGCACCTGGCCGTCGTCTAATCAACTTGGAAACAGGGCAAACTCCAGGACGAACTGCTCCTGCTGCTGCTCGGCTCATAAAAACCAAATGAATGGCTTGGTATGATGGCAACCTGGCCAAAAGCTAGAAGCCGGCGAAAAAAAATGCGAAACAGAAACAACAGAAACACTTTACGACAAGCCGCACAAATTGGAAGCGCTTTTTTTTTGGGGACCAGGACTCTTGGTCTTTTGTGCTCTAGGGTTAAAGAGGGGTATGACAGCTAGCTGAGGGTTCAGGTTATGTGGCATAATTTATAGGGGGACATATCTGAGGGATAGAGGGAGGTTTTAAATTAATATGCAAAGGTTGGCTTAATGACTTTAAAATGTAGCTCAGTTCGAATTTTTGTCTTCTTAAAATAATTTTAAAATGGGAATAGAGATCCTTGTTAATTATTTTCTGATCCTATCAGACTTTCCTGTATTTTAAAATATTTTCCTAGGGTATTTAGCTCTTTGCTAACATTTACCATTTCAGTTTTATGACCCGCATCATGTTGATGCTGATGGCAAAGGCCGGAACGGAGACCTGAGACCTGAGCGAAGCTGAGCAGTTTCGGGAAACATTGCATTCTTGACCCAGGCATTTGCATGCCTCCACTTTTAGATGATATGTCTTTCGGGGCGGTTTTTCGGGGCCCACATCAATTTTAGCGCTGTGCAAAGTGCAAATGAAATGCAATTTTTTTGGGATGTCCTTATCGCTTGCATTTCATCTGTTGGCGGCGGCGGCGGCAAGCAGAAATTAAATATCGCAAAAATTCGCTTGTCAAAGCGCCAGACGAGAAATTGAATTGAAAAACTTGTAGGAGGCGGTGGTGCTGCAATTGCTGCTGCTGCTGCTGCATCGCTGATGCTCTTCCTCCTGCTGCTGCAGTGGCTGCCTTGACTGCTGATTCCAATCGGTCTGCGGCGGGTGCTGCGCTCCGTTTGGCAGCACCAAAAGAGCCAAGAAACGCGATTGGAATCGCTCATTTCACCCGCCTGCAGTCGCAACAATTTTTTATAAATATATCTCATTTATTTTTTTCTTTTAAACTATAAAGATTTAAATTTAATTTCAGTTTACTTCGAATTTAATTGAATTTGGGTCAAGCCGAGTAGAAATTTAAAATAAATTATGAAAATGTCTAAGAAGACTTTGATACTTAAATATATTTGAATATATTTTTTAAAACCAATTTAAGGGTTCTTTAAAGCTAAACTTAAAACTAACTTCTTTAAGATCCATTATTTCATGATTTATAAACCCTACAGATTTTAAAACCACTTTTACTAGGTTTTTGAACTAAAAATGTGAAGCCATAAAGCTTGAAATAGAATTATTATTAATTGCATGCTTTTCGACATTTTTCCAAGGAAATTCAAAGCTCCAGAGGCCTTTTATGACAAGCCCGCATATTAAATATTTAAAAAATAAACTTTGCAGTACCGATCAAGATCCTTTTATCAAATAAAACAAAGTTTTCTGCCTGTGTTGGACACTGGCTACCCCGGTGGGGCATTCGTTGGTGCTCTCGGTGGGGCACTGCTGGGGCCACGTTTCCCACACTCACGCACTCACTCGCCTGGCGGGGCTGGGCCGTGCTGGGCTGGGTGAACGTTTCTAAATCGATGCCAAATGCATGCCAAAATGATTCAAAAGACAAACCGCAAAAGACTATAAAAGATTTCTTTTCTTGTTCGATATGCCAGCCTGCGATAAGCGGGCGATGGCAGTCGAGGGAGGAGTTAAGGGGCGGCTGGCAGTGCAGAAGGCAAAGCGCAGCTGCTGCTGCATTAATTACACCACGTTGCTGCGATCTTGCAGAGAAACGCAGGAGGTGGCCGGAGGTGCAGGCAGGTGGAACCTGCTCGGCGGGGTCTGTTGGATTTCGCAGGGGGTTTCCTTGGTTTCCTTGGTTCCCTCGGTCGCAGCACCCGCATAACCCGCTCACCATGGGCCTAGCAATTCGCAGCTTTTCTTTACTCCATCAGACTTTTAGCCACCTCAAGCCATTCAAGCTGCGAGGCTCTGGTCTCTGCCCATAAAATTGATTGCTTGCCGAATGTCATTTGTCGTTAACAGCCGCCAAATGGCCAAAAGACCAAGAACAAATCAAACAAATACAGCCGCAGAATCGTTTAATTGTTTGCGGATATTTTATGGGATTTTAGATTAGATTACAGCGTGTATTTTACCTAAGTTTCTTATATTTTTTGGAAATATATTTTTTTTTAAGTTTTTAGACTTTACTTTGGAGGCAGTAAACATAAACTTATCCTTAGAAATATGTGTATCCTAAATAGATGTTAACACTTCCTACCTTTATTTTTACTACACTATCTTTACAGTATATACTAAGTAAAATGAGTGAATATCATTAAGATATAACCCTTTCAGGTCAGTGATTTATGAATCATATACTCAAGTGAAGTTAACTCTTTCTATTTGTTAAAGCCACACGGGTTTGCCCCCTGGCCTCCGGCTAAGTCATCATTTTTCGCAACACCCACGATCGAAGGAGTTGTAGACAAACATTCTCGCGATTTAACCCCAGACTTGTTGATGTTGCTGCGGCTTTAAGGTGAAGTTGTTGCTCCTCAAGTTGAGATGCTGATGATGATGCTGCCGGCTGACCTTAATCACAAATTTGCATGCGACGCGCAGCTGCAACAAATGCAACAGCAACAGCAGGTGCAGTTACATGCACAGAAAAAAAAATTAAAGAAAAGAAACAATATCTATATGAATATTGCGAGAAAAGGTCCAAAAAAGCTTGCAATATTATGTATTAAAATCACATCGAAATATCAAATTAAAACTTGAAGAAATAGCAAATTTATCGTATTTCACATCAAATAACATCGATTATTTTTTAAATTTATTTTACATATATCAAAACTATAAAATATCTACTAATATATCGGACATAAAATAATATCGAAACTATCAAAATACAATTTTGGGAACACTGATATATGGAATTGTAAATTGTAGAGTTTTTAATGAGTAATAAAATCAAGCTCATATATCAAACATACTATTGT
Organism: Drosophila nikananu; assembly: GCA_008042635.1. Lineage (NCBI taxonomy): Eukaryota > Metazoa > Arthropoda > Insecta > Diptera > Drosophilidae > Drosophila > Drosophila nikananu. The sequence continues at coordinate 38,295 of VNJV01014895.1, read as the reverse complement.
TTAATTCACTGTAGCAAGAGTTGCTATTATAGTGACATTTAAGAAAAAAAATTAACTTATCGAAATACATCGACAGATTGCAAATAAACCAATTTTGATCAGATTTCTAAAGTGATTTTAGGAACAAACATTATTTTGTATCGTGTGAAGTTTAAAGTTTGTGGCTAAGTACTTCACGTCCCCTCACGATCCCTCGCTTTTTAGTTCCTACACCTACACACATGAGACGACCTTAGAGAAACAAAGTGGGGTTGGGTGGCTGGGAGGAGTGGCAGCTCATTGACTTCCATTGATGGCTGGGCAATAAATTGCCGTCGCCGCTGGATAGTTGCCGTTGTGGCGGTCGCCGTTGCATAGTTGCTAAGGTCGCCTGAGCGGAAAACCCGTTGTGGCAGGCTGGGAACGAGGCAACACCCGCAATTCCGATTCAATTCCGAACCGTTGCGATTTGTGTTTCCAGCCCGGTCTTTGTTTTTCGCCCGCGTCTCCCTGGGTGACTTGCAGCTGCAATTGTTGCTGCAGCGACTGCGACTGCAGCTTGATTTATGCGACAAGAACGTCCGCGAAGGCCGTTGCACATATGGCAAAAATTGTCAACACACAACGGCCCATAAAAGCACCGGCGACGAGAGATACGAACACGATACGCGGTCGCCACCAGACAGATACAGATACGCCACTTGCTAGGGCACTGTGGAAAAATGATAGATAAATATTTTAGGAAAATCTAGGGAACATTGTGGTAATTGGAATTATTTTTACTAAAATATGTACTCTTATATTATACGTTTTTAGTTTTTAAACACTTTCTATGAACTATTCTATCCACATTAATTATTTTTATATTGGGGCCTGAGTTTAAAGAGGAGCTAACAAATATTTATTTATAAATGGAAAACATTTTACAGAATTATAGTCTCTCAATTGATAAATTTTTAGATTCTTAAGACATTAATTAATTAATGTTTTTAATTTTAGTCTGAAGTTTGCAACGCAGTGAAGGAGTCGTTTTCGACACCATAAATCATATATATTCTTGAAAAGCATCAACAGCCGAGCCGATCTACTCATGTCTGGCATAGAAAAAAGTTTACAAAATGTTTTTGAAAAATTTATTAAAATTGTACATTCCTAAAAATTGGAAAAATTGAAAAAAAAAATTTTTTGTAATAAACTAATTATCAATATGTTTTATTAGCATTTAAAAACTAACTCAGAACTATTTTTAGAATTCAAATTAATGTAGTTTAGCTTAGTTGTTATATTTTTAGGACATTTTCAGAAAATTTGTCCTTTAAAATGTTTTCAACGTATTTGTAACTGCTCAGAGATAAATCCATTTTAAATTATTTCAGAATTTCGGTTTTCATTTTATGCAATTCGGATGATTAGAAACGATAATTAAATGTAGAGGAAAATGAAAAACTGTGAATGTAAAACTGTAACTGTAAAGCTGTAAATTTAATATGAATAGGAAAATATTAAAAGCGAGTTTTTATGATATGTATACTTGATTTATATAATTCCTAATAGTTTATCTTTTCTTTGATCAAATTGAATTTATTCCTTTCTTGTTATAACCGCTTTTCAAGTATTTTACCCTGAACACAAAAGAATACTATGATTATTTAGAAAAGTTATTTTGACTATTGTAAAAATATGTATAGAGAAATTACTTAAACATGATAATTTTCTACCTTGTACTAATTTTGTTCATAAAACCTATATCTTTCTTTTAAATTCTACTGATTAATAAAATCTTTGTTATAAAGTTTGTTATTATTTTTATTTTTTCCCGTGCACTTCCAGGCCACCAATCAACACATACTGATCATATGCAAGTGGTAAGTGGTCAGCACAATCTGAGACTGAGGCCGTCTATTAATTAAGCGGCAGCCACAAAAAAAAATGAAATGCTTTTGGCCTGTCTCAGATTTGCTAGTGCTGCCGTTTTGGTCGCTGCACGTTCACCCGGCTACAAATTGCTCTTGCCACTTTGGTAAGCCAATCGCTAGTTGGATCGCGTTGCTCGACCAATATGCTTATCGAGGTGGCATAATCATTGTCCCCATGTCCAATGGCCACCGCTTCAAGGAGCAGGAGCAGGAGCAGAAGCAGGAGCAGGCTCAGCAGCTGCTGTGAGGAAAAATGGCCAACGCTGGCATTCCTCATCCGCTTAGGTCTTCTCATAATTTTCCAGGGAAAATCTCTGCTGAGGAATCTATAGGAAAAAGTTGTGCCTCAAGGCTTAAAAAATTGCAGTTTAAATTTGATTTTCTAAAGAAAAGTTAATGTTAAAAAAATATTTATATCTTATACATCTAAGAATGTATTGAATTCGGAACATTATTTGTTAATTATATTTATAAACAAAATTTTTATATTAAGAAAAGGAATTTCAAATTTAATTTCCTATTTGAGAAAGTGATTTAAACTTCCTGATAGCAGTCTTTCCCAAGGCTTAGTTGGCTTATAGCTTTCGATCTAAGCCAGCTTTTGGGTTGGGTATCTCTCTCTGTGGAACTGTAAGTATTTTATTTAGACAGTTTCCGTCTACTTTTACAACCGTTACCAAATCAATTGAGTTCGCCCCTCAACGAGCCTTTGGCTTTGGCTGGCACCCTTCACTCGACTCCGCCGTCTGTCTAACATTTAAACATTCAATTAACCAGCTCATGACGAATCGATGCGTCGCAAGGCATTAACAGACGCGGCCCAGCGAACTTAAAGCGAAAATGCAAATTTTCCATTAACACCTGACGACTGTTGGAGTTGGGGGTTTCAAGAGGTGGCACCGGCCCTCCTCAGCCGCTACGAAGGACGCTTAATTACCAGACCTCGGCTTCCAGAGCTGTTAATGACTGCCGCTGGGCAGGCTTGAGCCGCCCGGTCTTCTGTGCTGCAGAGGAACAGCTTCCGTTCCCAGGCTCTCGGCCTGGGCTCAGCTCGACTCCTCACCCAGTTGGGGGCCAATCGCATTTATTTTGTTTTATTTTCTTTATTTTTGCAACGCCACGGGGCAGACTTCCGGCATAAAAATGTGTGTCATAAAAGAGCGCAGTCGAATGAAGTGGGGTTGAGGATGGAGTGCGTTAGTCACTTGTACTAGGAATAGGTGTGATTTCTGGGTATACAGGATTAAGGAATTTTGTATATTCTGTTACTTGTTTTCTATTATTAAAGAAAGCTCCCAAGGGAAAAAAGATTTTAATCGTTCTACCATATGTATATTAAACTTCCCTCTCCCTTCGACCTTGTGAAAAGCTGATAGAAAAATTATATGTCAAGAGTTAAAGCTACATAAATCGATAAATATATATTAATATATCGACATTTGAAATATCAAATAGTATCTTACTTAACTTAAAAATATCGAATTAATCGGTACCGTTTTATGTCGCTGAAATATTATGTCACTTACTGGTATTACTTCCGACTGTATCTAAAAGTCATTGAAACTAAATTTTTTAATAATCTCTTCAAACAAAAAATAGATTTATCTCTACGAGAAAATATCGATTTTAACTAGTCAAAGTGTCAGAAATAGATAATTTATCGATATATATATATTTTCTACAATCTCAAGTCAGGAGTATCTATTAGTCCGGTATGAAGTTCGCTTGCCACTTCAGCTACCTGACTTCTGCCATCATTATAAATATTTTTATACAAGCATATAGTTGTACGATCCGCTTAGGGTGCTCACCCGCTGGCAATAGGTGGCGCTTGAAAGCATTTAATGGTTCACAACGAAAACCTCAAGGCATAAAACTTTCTTTTGCATTTCCTTTCCCGTTGCTCTAAGTGCAATTCTATAATCACCCGATGGTCGGTCAGGTGCTGGTGCCTCAGGTGCCTCCTTCCAGCTCTTCGCCCCCACTTGTTTTCCTTACAGTTTTTTATTTTTATTTCGTATCCAGCACGCACGCAATCAAGCGGCAAATCAACAATTTTCCATAGCAAAACAGGCAACGGTTGTTGCAGTTGCAGTCTCCGATGTTGTTGCTGTTGATTTTTATATTCAGTTTTGTGCGGGTGATTGACGCTTGTTGCATGCAACAACGGTTGCAAAGCCATCAGGCAGTCGATATTTAAGTGCTGGCAAACCGCAAAGTTACTTGGGTCAAGAGTGCAGAGGAGACGGTGGAGTATAATGGCCGCAGGGAGTAATGACAGGGAAGCAAAAGAGCCTCTTTTGTGGCTCCCATTGGGATCCAAGCAGGTGAAATGTTTGCCAGATATCAACGGCCTTTCTAACGCCCTCCCTCGCCCCACTGACGCTTTTCCCTGGGATTCCACACACATGCGTGTGTCAACATGCGTGCAACAAGTTCCCACTCTCTCAAATAGCTCCTTGCCTTGGGTTTCTTTTGGGGCGCGGGTGCGCGCTACACTTGAAATTTATTACAACTCGATTGCTTGTATTTACCACATTTTTCAGCGCCCGATATCGATCAGGCAGTTACACTGGGGGAAATTGGGGAGGCACACTAAACTATAGTACATTTCAAAATATTTATAAGGCGATTAATTATTCTTGACTACACTTTCTTGGTGAAAAATAAAAAAACAAGGTTTGAGAATTACTTTAAAGTATTATCATTAGCTAAAGTAGCTTAAGTGTAGCTTAAGTGCCTTAGAAATATATTGAAAAATAATATATATTGTACCTTAAATTTTGAAGATAATAAACAAATAAAAATTGTATAAGGTTTATAAATATAAAAAAAATAGTTCAGTTGAATAGAGTTGCTAACTCTCATTAGCTTAAATGAAACAGAAATGTTAAGGAAGTGTGCTTTATAATATAATAAAAAATATTACAATATAATAGATCTACTTTAAAAACTATATTTTAACATTATAGCATTTAACATTATAGGTTTAAACGTTCCAAAAATTACTAATACCTTCATGTAGTTATGTTAGCTAAACGTAGTTTAAGGGCTTAATTAATATTAATTAATATTATTAATATTTGTTAATATTATATATTTTTTCTCACTGATCTCTTGGCACCATTGCGTGGCCATCGTGTCATCGCCCACAACAAGGCAGCGCCATCGCCATCTCCATCGGCAATTCCTTAGCTCCGAGCCTGGCCTCGTGTAAATTAGCATATCGTGCGCGTAATCTTTGGGGCCAGCACAGGAGGCTCTCCGCTTCTACCTGAGACTCTGGACTCCATATCCATATCCCTCATATCCATAGCCATGTCCTGCTGTTGCATTGGGTTTGCCTTTGCTGTTTTGCGGCATGCGAAGGCGTCGTCACGCAATGTGCGAGTACTTTTCTTGACCACTGTGTGGGCAGCTGCTCCTGCACACCATCCGGCCTCTTACCATGTTGTTGCACTTTAGCTTAATGACATTTTATCTGCCGCCAAAAAAAAAGAGGAAACAAAAAAAAATCGCGCATACGCAACGTTGGAATTTTGCTCTCGTTGGTTATGCAACATAAAAACCTGCCAGAGATTTCTTTTTTATGCAATTGGCAACGAAAATTGTGGCCATTGCTTTTTATGCCATTTTAATATGCAAAAGTTTTCGGCGAGTCACTAAAACCCAACTCCCAGTAACTCCTCCCAGGAGCAACTCCTTGTCTATTCATAATGGCTGCCAAAAACTTTGTGTTCGTCCAATGGTCAGTGGTGAGTGGTGAGTGTGTGAGGAGTGGGGTTTTGTCACACCAAGAAACTGAATTTAATTCCGTTTTTATTGAGTTCAGCAAATCCAATTAGAAGGCAAAACTTAAAGTGCCAAAAAATCCACAGCAAAAACGGGGCTAGAAGTGGAAGTTTCAGGTCCTGCGACACGTTGAAGCCGCATTGTTAGCTCTTGACTTGCCTTAAACTTTCCTGACCCAAGTTTCCAGTCGTCCTGCCACCCAGTCCTTTTTCGTCCCTTTCGCTGTCTCTTGGCGGGTGTTTCGCATAAAAAATGTATACGAAATCCCTGCACTGCAGCTGCAGCATTACGTGGTTAGCGAATTTATTATGCAGCAGTCGCCACCGTCTCGTGTGAGTTTGTGCTTACTCCTTCCTTTTTAGACTAGCAGGATAGAGGGAGGCAAGAGCCTGAAGCTCGCCAGGACAGCCAGGACTCCTGAATCAACTAATTGCCTTTTAACAAACAAATCGTGCAGGAAATCATATTGAACCGATGGCCATTCATTAGGAAGGGTGCTAACAGCTGAAGTCGATGGGGGATCTAAGGTTATATGAAGTGAGATAGTGAGAGGGGGTTTCTTAGAGTAAGTGAAACTTATAAGAGGGAGCTTCGATTGTGGACTGAAGGATACCTCTATGTTAAGCAGGTGGAATATTTTCAATAGGTATATAAATACAATTTATTTTACCTATAATATTATGTTAGAATTTAATTAATGGGTGAAATAAAGCTTTTAAATGCCGTAAATAACACTTAAATGTTGTTTTATATATTTAAATGCATGTCTTATTTAATGCACACATTTGAATATATTCATAAATATTTCTTACATTTTAGGAAGTTAGTAAAAAGAATCTCATTTCATTTTAAAGGTCCTGGAACCTTTTTCTATATTTTAAGTCATTTAACCAATGCTAATATTTGTTAATATATTTATTAATTTAGTTTCATCATATTAAAATTAAAATAAGAAAGTGTCCACCAATTATTTACTATTGCCGTCCTTTACATTTTTGGTTTTTATTACTTTAATCTAACATTTCCTTATTTTTCACCCTCCTAATATTTTATTTTGTAAATTTTGTATTCCACTTTTTCTTTTTTAAACGAATTAAACGAAAGCTAATATATGTTATTTTATTTAGAAATACATATAAAAATATAATCAAGAAAAGGCCAAGCAACTATTTTTTTACGGGGACCTATTATTTATTGTATTAAACTTTTCTTAGTCCCAACTTGTACTCCCTTAATTTTTTTAATACTTCTATTGTAAAAATTCTTGAACCATTTAATTTAAAAATACATATTAAAATATAAATAATAGAATACCAAGCACTTCTTATTATTCCTATTTTTTAACCATGTAATAATTTTATTAAACTTTTCCTAATCCCAACTTATACTCCCTTCCTTTCTTCGAGTACTTGGTACCCAAATCCTAATCCACTGGGAAACCCTTTGCGCTCGCTCGGCACTCGCTTAAAAATTCTATTTCTTAAACGTGCCTCGCCATCCTTGCGGCAGGCCAAGGGCTCCCCCAGTTGCAGCTCCAGTTGCTTCGGTTGCTCCATTGAGGCGGGCAGACAGTCAGCAGCCAGCATATATACTACACATATATCCGTGGGGGAATACGGAATACGGAGCACACGGGGTGCATAAGGATATTCCTGCCAGTTGCTCTGGCTGTGAGAATTTAAGTGTTTTGTACGTGCGCCAACAGCAATTGGCAAATTCAAAGGCGTGTTAGCATGCCATCAGCAGTAGACTTCAGTTGCCAGCGACCGCCTGGGGGGAGCAGGAGAGGCGACCCCTCCAAGGACTTGGATAAACTCGCCCAAGGATACCACACACGCAGACACACACATGCACCCAGGAGGGTGTTTGCGGGCGAATTATCCTTTCAATTTGACTTGGCATATGTGTGCGGAGAGCGCTCTCTGTACCCTTTCCCCTCGCTCTTGGCAAAATCGCATTTTAAATTTGAAATGTCTTGAGATTTCTTTTCTTGCTTGGCTCTTCTTTTTCTAGAGTTTTTCTTGGTGCCCTTGTTGCCAAGTTGGCTTGTCCCTTTTGCCATATTGACGTATGTTGCGAGTTCCGTTTGGATTTGGATTGTACACTAACTAAGGGGTGTTTCAGGGAGCAGGATCAGTTTGTTATAGTGAGAGCAAATAATCAGAAATGAAACATCGAAACATTTGCATTTTTTACATCTATATTTATCGATTATTTGATACAATTTTGGACAATGTAATACCATAACAGTCAAAAGTCCATCCATTTCAACTCTGAAAGGTTTTTATTCTAGTTGTTTTCAGGTTAATAAATCTACAAACTGAAAAACAATTTTTTATTACAATATTTATATGTGTATAGGAAAAATAAGAGTAAATTGTTGTATAATATTAAAGTATAACCAAATATTTATTAAGCCAACAAACCTATTACATTGTAAAGAGCATTTAAAATTCTTCAAACGATTTACACAAATTACAAGATCTCGCCACCCTGTCTTTCGCCAGTCTATGGGCAAATATCGAAATTGATTTATATTGAAAAGGGTTCAGACTTTGTCGGGCCACTTCCTGAGGTCGAACCGAACGGAAGTCAAATCAATTGCCTTGGAGGTTCGTGGTGGCTTGCAGCTTCCCAGTTCCGAGTACCAAGGCGGCGGAACAGTCACGTTCCGGCTGTGCAAAAGGGGCAGACACCGGGCACATCCACCCTGGATGCGGACAGCGGTAGAATCTAATGCTGCCACAAATTGCGGCAAACGAGTTTGCAACATTTAATGATGATTTCATGTAGGTGCCGCCAATAAACTCAATGCTAAATATTCCATTATTAATGTCGTCGCTCGGCTCATTTGATTCCATAATTAGTTGGCTGCCAGCAACAGGTTGTGTGCCTGTGTTAGTCACTTAGTGAGTTTGTCTGTTACTTAGTCAGCCAGTCAGCCGCCGACTCAGACGATTGGCTAAACGTTTTATGGCACAACGTACCGTTGACAAAGCGCGATTCCGAATGCGCCCTGCAGGCCAAAACGTTGCCAACTTTATGCAAAATGCAAATGCATTTCGGCTCCGAAGACCCCCTCAAACTCAGCTCCCTCTTCATCTCTGATGGATGGCAAATGGACGGCAACGCATCTAGAGTTTAGTTGGGTTTTAGTGGCTGGGAAATGGGGAATGGAAATGGAGGAGGAGGCTGGTGCCACATGATGGAAAGTCACTGGAACTGCGTTGGGACGGGCTTTAGAGTCACTGAACTGTGATTAGTCATGGCGATTTGTCGAGGGAAATTCTAAAACTGAGATCGGTTATGACAGGTTTGGGATATGGTAATGTCTTGGCTTTGGTGGGAGCAGGAAATCCTTGGAAGAGTTTCATTAAGAGTTGTTGGTAAATAAGAAACCCCTTTGAATATAGCAACCAATATTCCTTTTGATCCACAATTTTCAATCGCAAATTCCTCCCCTGCCAAAACCTTGATCCTCGCCTCTCAATTGCATAATTCCTGCAAACACTGTGATTTTCCTAATTGAATGCTCGCTCGCTCGTGCTCTGCGGCAGCCCTATTTTCAATTCCCAATGCAAATTGATACCTGCCGGACACAAATTGTGGTTCATAACTCATAGGTGCTTGGGTGGCGACTCTCTAGACAGTTGCTGTTGCACTTGCAATGCAATTACCCAACGAAGAAGAGGAAAAATGTGTAGAAGTCGGAAGGAGAGGCGCGACGCCTTAAAAGGCGAGCCCCAAGTCGAGTGGGCATATTATTTTATTTTAATTGAAACATTTATAGCTCCTCCGGCGCGGTACTTGGAGGTGCTGCGAATAAGACAGAGACAATCGATTGAAGTGCCGATGTCGATGCCATTGATTTGCATCTCCAAGAGGGGACGGGGGGAGAGGAGAACGAAGATCTAGAGAATTCTCTCCATGTTGCACCGCTTGTCGCTTGTCACATTGACAGACGCTCGCCCCTTTTGTGGCAGCCGCTGCCCGCCGCCTCCTCCTCCTCCTTGAGATTGACAAACTACAACGCAGACGCGTCTGCATGTTTGTTTAATTTTTTACTTAATTAAATTTGAATTTGTAATTTGCCCTCCTCTACGAGTGTAGCAAAAGAAAAAAGAAATAAATAAATACAACAAAAAATAGCTGACTAAATCTGCAACATCGCCTTCTTTTTGGTTTTTTATTTTTGCTGCTCTTCATTTTGCCTTAGCATTGAAAATGATGTACAAGTTGTTGGCTGCGTTGGTGTGGCCAGGCAGACCTGAAAAAGAGTCAATGAAGGCGGGGGTTAAGGGGCTCGAGGGTTAAGGGGAATATGCCACAGGACAGAGGAGCAGTTGTCTGCCCCGTCTGAACATTGCACTTGCTGTGGAGCAATGGAGCGGAGAGGCCACGATCGCTAGATGTTAAAAATTTTACCTGCTCGAGTACCCTGTAGTTGACGTCTCTCGAATGTTTTATAATATTTCATTATTAGTGTAATATATCTTAAATATTTATTTAAGAAACAAGTATTAGAAGGCATCTTTTTTATAGGTATAATAAGTTTAGAGTAACTCTTTGCTTGCTTAGAAATTGAATCAATTCTTTCTTGATATGTTTGTGCCTAGAAATTATTGAAATGTTAGCCATTAATTTGTATAAATTGTAAAGTAATTATCAAAGTTGTCTAAAGATCATAAAATAAGGATACTTATGAAGGATTTAGCATTAAATATATTAAACCAAGACCATCTTTAGTATACCCCTAAAAACTATTTCTACCTCTTAACCCAAACCGCCGAGACGAGTGCCGGAGGAAACACTCCCACCCAACGTCGCCTGCACTTGGCAGAGCGAAGATTTATCACATTGTTCCACAGATTGTCTGCAGATCTTTACAGATATATATATTTATAAATATATATACATATTTGCATGCGAATACATATACTTGGGGCGTGTGCACCCGCACCAACCACAAGCAGTGAAAATCGCAAGAGGATGATCCAGTCCCGGGACATGTGTGAAAAGTGGCAACCCAGTGGAAGAACTCGGCGGAGTCTGTTGAACTTCAGTGAGACGAATCTTGCAGGGAAAACTATTCGAAGAAACTGAATCTGCGTCTGCAATTTGCAATGTAATGAGCTTGATATGCATTCTCCAAAAAAAAAAAAGAGGAAGGGGAGTTGAAAAGGGGGAGGATCTGCAGTCGGAGACAAGTGTCATCCTCCCGTCCGTTGGTCCCTGGTCAAAAAAGAAAAACACTTTGGGTACTGGGAAAAAATTATCAAGAATATAGAAGAAAAGTACCGAGTGTGGCCATTTCCCTTGCTAAACATACGCATAGCAGGGCCACATTGTGTGTTTCATAGTTTCAGACATTTCTTTTTCTTTAAACATTTTCTGTGCCGAAATTTTCCTTTATTTGTTATAGGTGGGTTTGTAGATGACATAGTGTATTTTTTCTATGCGAAAAGAAATACTAAGATGCTTAAAATTTAATAAAAATTTTTGTTTAGTGCATCCATGTGGGGGAGTCTGCGGCTGCTGCATCGAGAGAGAAAACCCGGAGTCGGTGACTGACTTTGCCTTGTTGCATGTCAAATTGCATTAGATTGGGACAGTTCTGGGAAACATCTTCCCGATGCGCGACTCCTCCTCCTTCTCCTCTCACTAAAAATAGCCGTTGGAGAAATCATTTAGAGGGCTGGCTGTGACGAATTTTATGTTTCAATCAGGGAATAAAAGAGCGGAGGAGACTCATTCTCACTCCGTCGGTGGTCCAATCAAATATTTTAATAGGCCTTCCCATCGGCTGCCAATCGAATCGATTCGGATTGTGTCGGATCAGTGTGGATCACTCGCTGGCTGGCTTTCCCAGAATTAAAATTAATAATCAAATCCATTTGATTTCAATAATTCGAAAGTCTGGTGGTCGCTCACCCACTGGGTCCACTGAGAGTCCACTGCGACCGCAGAGTCTACGGATTCCGCTGCCCCGCCAATCCGAGTTAATTACTTTTCACTGCACTTGACTTTGGTCACACGCTCAATCTGCCCCTCGGAAGCCTCGCTGGCAAGCAGCTGCCCGTTGGCTTTTCTCACCAGGGAAATCTCCGTGTCTCTGCCCCTGTCTCTCTATCTCGGGTAACTGGGAAACACGCAGAGAAGACACATTGCGCGAATCGCGCAGAGTGAAGGGAGGTGTGGAGAAGTTGAGGGCCAGCCGAACCGAACTGAGCCGCATGTTAATTTTCCGCATGCTAAACCTTTAGCACAGTAGCACCTAGAGGTGGCATTTCTGGGAATAACCTTCAAGGAAGTGTATTTGGAATGCATAAATTTAAATATAAACAAAGACATTTTTCGTAATTTCCTTTGTAAAATCTGCAAAAGAAAGGTTTTGATTAAAAAATAAACTAAACATGAAATCCAAATCATTAACCTAAATACAACTGTAATTCATAATATATAATAAAGTTAAATTCTTTATTTCTATAAGTTACTGATCAATATATGTAGATATTCATTCGATGGATTTCGAAGACGTTTTCGATATTTGTGCCACTTTTAACGCTTTAAGTAAATAATAATTTAACTCCAGATGTGTTAGTCTTGATCTGGAGGTTATTATAGATAATTTTGATACAAAATCTTGTAGATAAATTGCATTTAACACCAATTGGTTACCGAAGGTCTTTCTTAGTATGCTTTTAAGTACCACTTTATTCAGGATCACTTTGAATGATAAATTCAATAGGAAAGTAGCCCAGTCAAATATCTTTTGACAGTACCAAAGCCTTATCCATTTTACCAACCAAGAAGTGCAATTTTACCGCCTTTCACGATCCCATCTCCAGTTGGTAATAAACGCCAAAGTATCGCTGGCAATGCGCTGGCATCGCGGGTGCTGGGCCGTGAGATGTGGGATCTGGCATCTGAAATCTGGCATCTGGGTGTGGGCAAACTCCTGGCAATGGACCACGTCCAGCTCGGGCTGCAGCTCTTCGCGGCAGCTCCATCTCGGACATGCCTAAATCGCCGCTAAATTGTTATCTACGAGTGCAGCGTGTGCGCTGGCATTTCGGTTTGCCATTCGGCCAGTTAACCATTTTACCATTTTACCATTCTGCCAGTTGGCCAGTTTACCATTTTGCTGGGGACTGCGTTTGTTGCTTCGGCATCTCTCCTCTTTGCCGGTAATTAAAAACACATTCAATGTGCGGAAAATCACAGGCAGCGCGGCCTCCGCTCGGCCAATTTCCATTTGCCAACCCCAGAGGCCAACGCCGCCGACGCTGTGGATGAGGCCATTAACTCTTGTTTGTTGCAGCGCCAATTTGACACATAATTCCATAACTCCCAGACCCATGCCATGGACCAGGACCTGCACCAGCACCAGCACCAGCACAGCTCTCTTCTGCCGCTCTGCCGAACCTGATGCATTTATTTGCTTTTTGGCAGTGCAAACAATTTCGATTTATCGTCAGAACTCACGCGGAGCATGCGTAGCCTCGAACATGGAAAAAAATCCAAAAAAGATATAAATAAAATCATAAACTAGGAATGGGGCAAGGAGGCAGCGCCTGTGTGGCCTGTGTGGCATTGGAGAGAGTTTTGTGTGTGGGTCGTGCGGTTTTTGATCGTAATTGCATTTCATTACATGACTGGTTGCCTCAAGGTCGTGTTGGGGCCAAAATGTACATACTTACTGTACACGGTTATTAAAAACAGTGTCAATATTGTCAATAAATAATCAATAAAATATTCCTCCAAAATAGGAGTTTAAGTAAGCCTCTATAGAAGTATAAAAATATGACGCAGATTTCTTTAGAATAACACTTTTGAAAAGGAGCGAAGTAAAAGGGTCCAAATAAATCGAAGAATAAAACCGTATGTATTTACCATTTATATTTTTCATTGTTTTATTTTCTATTTTTAAAATTTTTCAGATTCAAAAAATATAGAAGGTCGTATAAAGATATTATAAAATATAAAATCGCTTCTAAATGCTCTAAAGTTGTATATTTAATACTCCATGATTATCTTGTAGAAAAAGCTTCACCGATTAAAACTAAACATATTTAATATACATTTATGTAAATATTATGTATATAATTTCCTAGTCAATATTAATTTTAAAAATAAGTATAGGTCGTGTAAAAATATTGTAAAATTTCAAACCAATTCTAAAATCTTCAAAATTGTATATTTTATACAGTATTTACGATTATCTTGATTATCTTGTAGAAAAAACTCCACAGGTTAAAATTAGACGTAATTTTATTGACATTTTTGACTGTATACATCTTACAATTTTAATAAATCAATTTTTTGCAATATCTTTATATTTTCCAATTCATTATTAATTAAAAAAATATAAATAGGTCTCATAAAAATATAGTAAGGTGTCAGACCACTTGTCAAAGTTATTAAACTTGATATTGACATGACTACCTTATAAAAAAATCTCCTTATTCTCCATAATCTGAAAAGACTTCCCTGTTTTCCAAGTGTTTCTTATACTCCCAGACCATAATCAATGGCATATTTGTTTTATTGACTTCATTGTCTTGGCCCCAGGCGAGTGGACATTTGACAGCTTGAAATCGAATGGCAATCAAAGCGAACGACAATCGCTGACAGGCGCCAATAGAACGATATATATTACTTATTATTCTGCAGACATGAAGATTGCAAATTGGAGCGAGGCTAGCCAGGCTTTCTTTTTGGATTCTTCTCTACTAGAAAACAGCCTTGCATGACTTGCTCTGGAATTTCTGCAGATATTTGAACTCCTCTCTTTATGTTCTCCTATAATTACCATTAGCATTTCCTCCTCTTCCGACCGTCGGGGATTATTCACAAACTAAACCTGACAGCTTTTCATGCCGTGGCAGACTGTCTACGGCCGAAATGAAGTGTTTTACGACATATTTAAATTTAACTACCATTATGCACATTATCCACTTAGCGCAAATTGCCGCCCCCTGATATATTAGGCTGCCCTCGAAATAAAAAAAATAGGGAGAGAGAGAGAGAAAAAAGCAGCAAACACAATAAAAAATTAAAAACAAACCCGAAAAGAAGTCAAGTGGAGTGCAGAGAGCAGAATTTGTGACAGCTCGTAAATAAAAAATTAATTTCTCTGCCCGGGTTTTTTTGCGGGACCTTTTCTTTTTTAGCGCCAACACGCGATGATGACGCGACTGGCGGAACACTTCCTTCTCCTCCTTCTCAGACTTCCTCATTTGTAATTATGTGGAGTAGACGGAAAAAATTACCCAAAAATATTTGCAGCAAATGCTTTTTTTATATATATATAGAATGCATTGTTTGTCTAGATTGGGGATTTCAAGCCATGGATAAGCCAAATATTTGGCGCTGCCAACTGGCAGGCACTGTCCAAAGCAATTTGCTTGGGACCACACGGCGTATGTGTAATCTATGCAAAAGAGAAGGGGGAGTGAATCAGTGGCACAGAGTAGGGAGGGGAGGGGAAGCGGGACAGCTATTGCTAACTTCATTAGGCGCCAAATTAAGCGATAAAACTGTAAGAAATTCATTAAGCAAATTCACATGACCAAACAAGGCGAACAACAAACGATGGACAGAAGCTGCGAATCTTGAGCTGGGAGAAAAGCAGGAGGGAACGAGGAGCAGATGGAGAATCCAAAGAAGCAGAAAAAGATTAGGCCCTCCAAATCGTAGGGAAAGGCAAAGAAACCGATACACGAAATACTCTTAATTAATTTGTGAAGTTATAAGCAAGTAAACACCAAATAAGATGGGTTTTATTCATTTTATTTTTGAGAATATTGGGAAATACAAGTAAAAAGCTGTTCATTTATACATTTTATCTTTTGTTAGGAAATCTATGATCGATTTTTATTTATCTAAAAAATTTTTTATTTATTTAAGGAAAAGTTAGAAGCAAAACCTCGATTTTATTTATAAAATATGTTTTTTTTGTGAATTATTTATAGAATAACAACGAATATATATTTGATTTAACTAATAAAAAGTATTTTTTATAGGAATGAATTATTTTTTATGAGCGGTAAATAACTAAACATTTGATTTATTGTATCCTTAGCCAAATTACTCAATAAAAAAGTATTACCTTACCCTGGCCCCAAAACATTTCCATTATTTTGTGGAAAAACCTACTCCACAATTTTTTATATCAGCGGAGTCTATAAACTTTATGGTTAACAAAGAGAAATACATTTTATTCCACTCGTTGCCAAACTTCCTTTGATTATCGACTGCTGAAACTCCCCGCTTTGCGGTTAGGGTATTGCAAAATGGAAAGGCACAGCAAGTTGAAAATTTGTTTTTGCCGAAAAAGAGTTGCGCAGGCGCAGATTCGATTGGGCGAATGTTCGCTCGTTCGCCTGGCGGCGTGTGAACGCCGTCTTGGCTCTTTTTTGTATGTAAACTACACGCATGTACAGACGTACTTTCGATAGCAATCTCCGCTGAATCGGAGGCTGGTGCCGGGGGCTCGCTGCTTTTGGCTGGATTTCTGCTCGGCAGAGCCGCGAGTCGGCTCTTTCATGGCAGTTGCCATTAATTAATTGAGCGCAAGCGCGAGCCGCTCACCTCGCGATCATCATCGGTTGGCTTGGGGTGCACAGGGAGAAAATTGGGACACTTACTTAGGACTTTTAGGTCTATACATCCTTCTTAGGTGAATATCGTATGAAAAATGTGCATTCAAATTTACTTACTATTTTTTAAGACATTTTTTTGGTTTTATTCCGAGATTTTATGATTTAAAAAATAAAATTGTAAGTTTTGTATAGGCAGAAAATAATAAAATATGGCTTATTTAAATTATGCTTTAAATTGAATATATGGTGAAATGATTTTGAATGATTTTATGACAGATTTTATATTATTTTTTATCATTGAATATGATTTCTAATAATTAAGTATGATTTTAAAATGATTTTAAATGATTTGATATGAGTTGATATTTGTAATTTGATATATTGTTTATCAGTTTAATCCTTCATTGATTTATTTATAAATTTATTGATGATTTCAATTGTTTTTATATTATTTTAAATGATTAAAGATAGCTTTTAATTATTTAAAATATTTTCACATGAGTTGACAGGTATTCCTTTTAAATATATTTTTGTAGTATTTTATTCCTCTGTTGTTTAGATTATTTTACATTAAAGTATATTTTTCTCAATGATTTTAAAGTGGCTTTTAATAATTTAACCTGAGCTCAAACAAATTGATATAATTTAATATTTAAAATGCTTTTATTCCTATTTTATTTCATTGAATTTAAATATGCAAGAAATATTATTATTTTTCAACTATTTTTTCTGCGTGAATCCCTGTGGTTGAGATGGTAGTCCTGGCTTCTGTCCGGCCTTCCTTTTGTTTGCATTTCCAATTGCAATCTTTGTGGCAGAATCTCGGCCCCGAGGCGTTGCCCGTGAGCCGGGCGGCGTCTCCCTCTCTAATGGCCGATATCCAAGCTAATCCATTTAATTATTATTTATATCAAGATTGCGGCGATGAGCTTGGTGAAATTTCCACGACGCCGCCTTGTCTGTTCCTGCCCGGAGTGGCATATACGCACCCGACACTCGCAGGGTGCCAGACCCAGCTCCAGCTCCAGCTCCAGCTCCAGGTCCAGGTCCAGGTCCCAATCCCAATCCATGGCAGAGGTCTCGCTTCTGAGAGCTGAAAAACCGCATTGAGAAATGCAATTAAAGTCATTTGCTGCGGCAATGGCGACATAAAATGCCTTCGCTGCGGCGTCGGCGTCGTCGTCGGCACTTTTTGCATGCCGAGCGGCCTTTTTTTATGCCCGCCGCAGCAGCAGAACGAACAGGATGCCAGCAAGAGCAGCAAAAAAGCGGAGTGTTTTTTGTAGGTGGCGGAAGGACGACGCCAAGATACCCTGGAATATGGTGGGGGTGAAGTTTTTGGGGAGTTTTCTACTAAGAAAATTTCATTAAAATTGAAATAATTGTATGGTTTTCACTGTCTTAAAAAACAGAATTAAGTCTTAAATACTGGAGTCACTTTCAGCGATAAAACTTTTTTAAAACTATATCATAAAGTTTGATTTATAGCTTATATTAAATAATTACTATACTAATTAATGTTTGTATAGGAGTTTATTTCTAATAAGGTTTAACATGTGACGAAGTTACCTTTTAAGTAATCTTAAATAAGAGTTTGTTCATTGGTGCAAAAATAAGAACGTATTCCGTAGGAATACCGGCTTTTGAAATTTATTTTTAAAGAAATACTCATATCTTACCATAGTTTTCCTTCTATTTTCCAGCTTAAAAAAATTCCAAAGCTAAGCTTGTTAATTTTTCTCCAATTTTACTGGTTTTACATGACACTCCTTTGCACTTAATTTTTTATAGGAAATATTTGCTTCTGCCCCACATGCCCCACCCAATTTAGTGGGTATTCTGGCAGTGGGTAAAAAATGCGACTGCAATCGCCGCCCCGGTCGGCAGTCGGCAGTCGGTGGCTGTTAAAAACCTCCTACTTTTCCTGCATTTCCGCTCATAATGATCATGATGATTGCATTGCGTGGCTGATGGGATTTGAATGTGGCTCCTCCTCCCGTCCCGTTCGCTCCCCTTTCTTTCTCTCCGTGTAATTTGCCAGCATCGTGGGAGCGAACTTTTTCCTTTTGAACTCCGGGCAACCCGAAACTCTTCTCCTTTTGGGTGACGAGTGTACGCCCAGCTGCACCTGTTACCCCGGAGTGGAGTGTCCAAGCGGGCCATAAGTTAGCCAGTTGATGGCCGGGAGTTGATAAGCGTGCTGAGAGAACAGCTCGTAAACAGTAAACTTTTGTCTAATAAATTCAACTCTTGCACTTAGTAAATTTCCACAGCTCGCATTATATATTTTTGAGCACTTCATCATCAAACGCAGGCGACGTTGGCCTGGCCTGGCCTGGCTTTTTTATGCACAATTTACTTTGGCCAAAAGTCGCATAAATCTCCTCCCCAGAGAGAGAGAAAGAGACTCTATGGCTCTGGAGCTGAAGCTGGAGCTGGAGCTGCACTTCCAAGCCAAAGTTTGTAGCTGGAGCGGTGCTGCGGCAAGGTAAATGCTACCCACAATCCGCACACACACAAAACACTTAAGTGCCATAAAAGAGATTTTTATTATGTCTTGTGGCAGCATCCAAGGCGGAATCCCAAAACGGGAGGCAATCTATGCCCCATTCCATTTCCACTCCTCCGAGTTAGCCCGCAGGAGCTGAAGGGGATCCGGGATGGTAAACATTAGCTTAGTGAAGGTTACCCAAAATAAACGGATAAGTAAGCGAAGATATTGAGCCTGGGTTCTGAATACTCTTCTAGAATTTAAAATGAAGAAAGCAGAATTTTGAAGGAAATCTTATGTAACTAAGAAAAGATATTAAGATATTTCGAATCTCTTTTGGAAAATAGTTTAATATTTATTTAAATTTTTGTATGTTTAAAGATGATTTATATAAAAGCTTATGATTGAATGATGTGAAGGTTTCTTAACATATGTATGAATTAAGTTTTTTAAATGATATCTAATTATTTCTAATAAGAGAATGCGTAGGCAAGAATGATTATATAAATATAAATACGAATTATTGCATTTACGTTACAAACTGCAGAAATTATTTCTTTAAATAAAGCTTAGATAGATTCTAATTTTTAATCCGAACGGCTAAGCTTCTAAGGCTCTTAACCCTACGTTACCTTTTAGTTTAAAACTATTTGTTAACTTTAGATAAATAAATAAATAAAGATTCGAATTACTAATTCGTATATAAACTAGAAAGATTTCTGTTAGACAAAAGGTTGCTCCTCTATTTTCTCTTACAAATTACATTCTTAATATTTTATCTATTAATAAACCTTCAAGACTTCGTAGATCAGAGCCAAAGGCTTTTCCTTTACTTAGGAAGATTTTACTCCACACTATGCTCACTTAAACTAATAATATTGTTAACAGTTATTTCATTTACCTTATTCGTATTCATAATCTCCTTAATACTTCCTAGAAAGTAAGGGTATTTCCCTTTTCTACTTAACTTAATCCATTTATTCCGTGAAGATGCTGCTGCTTCTGCTGCCTCGATGATTGGCCTTAGCTCCGCTCCGTCTCTCTGCTTACTTGTTGCTCATCCATCCACCTACAGTCAAGTCTCTCCTCCATTCCCATACCCATGGTGGCTCATCCTCCTCCGGATCTTGGGAGCTCCACCACACTTCACTCCACTCCGCCAATCTGTCTACTGGCAGCTTATGCAAATTGCGGCATTGTGGGTGTCAGCTTTGGGCTCTCGCTTCCCGAGTGACGGTGATGTGGCTGATAGACTTGTTGGCATTGTTGACATTTCGTCAGCACTTGGTGGAGAGTAGGAGTGGGTGAGTGAGTGGGTCTGCCAGACACTCTTGGCACTTGGCACCCGCTCTTTTCGGATTGGAAATCGGAGCCTGCAATTGCTGGTCATCTCTGCCTCCTCGGGTTTATATATATACGATGCTCCTGACCAGATTTGTGGTTTTCTGTCAGCCAGGACACACTTCTTGGGCTTCCAACCGCAGCTTCTGGGGGAAACAACTTTTGTTTTAAATTGTAACCTTATTCCAAGGATTTTGTATTCTGGCTTGAGAGGTTTGTTAAGTTTAAGTAGAATGTTTTCTGTGGCATAAAGATCTTAATACTTTAAATACATTGTACTGCTTAATTTTCTAAGCAAAGTGGCCAACACTTTTCCCTGCTTGGTTTCTTCTTCCCAAAATCTTAAATGTAAGAAGAGAACTATCATCGTATTAAAGATCTATTAAATGTCCCCAAGTCTTCCTGTAACTTATCTCTTACGGGTTTTTTATTTTTGATAAATTCTCCCCCCTCCTGGCAAATGGAAAAGTCATTGCGGTTTTTTTCATTATAGTTCATTAGTTGCAATCAAGCTGGCCAAATGGACAAGAAACAATTATCACGGTAACGCCCAGAGCTTGAAAGCCGAAATGCGCCACCAAAAAAGCACTATGGTGCTGCCAAAAGACAACAGACTTTGGCATCGACACCGCCGGTAATAGTCCAGTACCACACATTAGCCGCACTAGCCCCGGCCATATGCACTATAGAACTCAGACTTCTCCAGACCGACATCGACAATCTGTTGACCTTCGCCGTCTCCGACGCCCGCCCATAGAAAAAAAAATACGCCAAAGCCACGTCGGGCTGCCACAGCCTTCTCGACCAACAAAGTAACAAGCTCTGTCGCAGTCCGAGTCTCCGGATCGGACTGTCTGCGAACATGTGGCTAGCCGCAGTCGTAGTCTCAGTCGCAGCCTCCTGCCACCTGCCATCTGCCCCTGCTACCTGGCTGCACCTTATCCACCTCCCACTGCACAAACTCCAAGCTTCAATCGGCACTGGGGGAAAATGAGGGGGGAGTCTTTAGAGAGGGTTTCAATCTAGAAATTGATTTATTCCTAAATTATTTAAGTAAATATTTACGTAATAATGAAATATGTAATTATTGCATTAATGCGTCGTTTAATATTTTCCAATATTATTCCAAAAATTCGCCAGAAAGTATGCTAAATTTTTCACGACTGGGAGGACCACGTATTCATTTTTGAAATGATAATACAAATACATAGCAAATAAATACAGATTGTAAAATATTATAATATAAAATAATATAATAATTATTATAATAATGCACTAAATATTTCATTGTGATCAACTTTTTCCCTCTCAGTGCATTGTCTGCAGTCTTGGGGTCTCGAGTCTCTCGACTCGATCTCTCTCAGCTGCGTCTGCGTTGCTTTCAATGGCGTTATTTATGTTTATTACCTCTAAGGTCGTTCGTTACTCGACAGTCTTAGCCAGGCCAACTAGTTGCCGTTGTTGTTGTAGTTGTAGTTGTTGGTGTTGGTGTCATTGTTGTTGTTGTTGGTGTTGGTGCTGTCGCCGCTGTTGATACTATTTTGTACGCAGATATCAGTAAATTTAGATTTAAAGTGAATGCGCGCGTTGAGTGTCAAATGCGCCAAGTGTCAAAAGACAAGTTGTTGTTGGTTGGTGTTGGTTGTTTGCTGTGGTTGCTGTTGGTGTTGGTGTTGCTATTGCAGAGTTGCTCAAGTTGTTGGTGTTGCCATGTTGCCGTTGTTATTGGCGTTGTTGCAGGACGTATTACAAGATCGCCTCGTCCGAATCACAGCCCCACCTCTCCACCTGATCCGTATATGTATATATTTATGGCCAAGTTTTGCACCTGCTGCCTTTTGCTGTGGTTTTGTTTTCAACTTTTCGGTTTTCCGCCAAACAGTTATGCTCAAAAAGCTGCTCCATATATGGCACGGGCATAAATTTCCAATTGTTTTGGTGCCGCCCGCTTATGAAGACATTCAATTGAACAAAAACGCATATTTTATTTACGACCCTCGCGAACAAAACAAATACAGAAAAGCCAAGCTGGAGGGGGTGAGAGGAGGCTAAAAAACGCACTGAGATTTTGCTGAGATGCTGCTGCCTGTTGTTGTTGATGTTGTTGTTGTGTGCTAATTTTATCACTTTGTGTGTCGCTCTGCCGTCACGACTTCTGACAGCACATAAATACTCATAATTTATTAATACGGTAAATGTTGCATGCAATCATTCCGCTTGGAGTTGGCCAGAAAACAGGGGGGCTAGGGGGAGAGTATGGCCACAAAAAGGCAGCAGCAACAAGTGGCCAAAACGGAGCAAACTTTGGCAGTCAGGTAGGCTACCGAGTGAGAGCAGTAGCCTGGATTTTAAAATACCCTGGAATTTGGGTTTTAAGCTTACTGATATTTTTGTAGAATTCATTTGAAGTATTTAAATATTTTTTCCTAATTTAAAAATATATTAAAAATACATAAAAGTATAGATAGGTAAAATAATTAATATATATTCTATTTATATGCAATAATAATCCGATCAATTAAATGTCCTTTACAAATACTTAGGTTAACAGTGGTTAATTATTTCCTACTAAATTCCTTAGAAATTTCTCAGAAAAAATAATAATAAAATATAAAAAAAGTCCCTACCTATACAGAGTATCTCTTTAACTTTAACTGGAGCACAAAATACACGCACAAATAAAACTGTCGCCAAGGAGCAAGGCGAGAGGAAAGGTGCCCGCTGACTGCATAAATAATAATTTCATCATTGTGCGGTTGGGGATGATTTATTTGGCTCGGCCTTAAAAGGATTTTGCACTGCAGCCCTACAACGGAGGAGATTTTATATGCCATTCCCAAGCCCAACATTTTTGATTGCTAATTCAATTTTTTTGACTGCTTCGCCACTCTGAGAACACTCACCGACAGTCTGTCACTCTGACTTCCTGACAAACGACAGGAGCGAAAACTAAACGCAGCCGAGTTTGGGGGAAAAAGCTTTGTCGAAATATTTATAGCAATAATTTATTGTAGTTTGGAATTTATTGTCTACGACACGTTTCAATTGTTCCTCCGTTTGTCTCACTCGCCCAGTTAGACCAGAGAAATTTCCAGGGACACAGGGCGGGGGCAAAGGAAAGGGGATCAAAAGGAGAATCGCTGCCAGGCACTTAGCGAGGAGGCGACTGCATCATTTGACACTTGCAAGATTTATAGTCGCTGCCTCAGCCAGCATTTCTAAGATGCCAAAGCCCAGGCAGCCCGCAAAACTAATGGAATCTTAATTTAGCAAAGCCAAAATAAAGGCAACATCAGCCAAGGCAGCAGCAGCAGCAGAAGCAGAAGCAACACCAGCAACTGAAACAACGAGCAATCGAAGCGACAGCAACATCAGCATCAGTAAATTCCATTTCCATGGTTGTATCTTGGCACCCGCGAAAAATGCAAGGAAAATAGCACTCTGGCAAAATAAAAGAAAATTGCTTTCTTCTTAAAATTACGGAAAAGGATTTAGTTAAACTAGATTAAGGTTTAAATATCGAATGTTTATTGAAAAGTCTGGATGGTCTTACTTCCCCTCTAAATGCATTTAAATATAAAATACCCTATAAAGGAAAAAGGTTTAGTAAAGATATATTATGGTTTAAATATAGTTTGGAAGAAACTCTTGAAGGTTTTATTTTCCCTTTAAATGCCATAAAATATTTTAAAATTAATTTAAATACTCTCTTTTATGCAAAAGGTCTTAGTGCATATAGATAATGGCTTAAATATATTTATCGGAAACAATTAGGGGTCCTACTTGTCCTCTAAATGCCATAAAATATTTCTAAATTAATTACCAGACACTCTCCATTAAGTGTCAAGGCTCAATGGGTTTATACACTTCACTTTTTCTTTCTGTGCATTGGCAAGTGGACTTGTAAATTGAATTAAAATGTTTGCCACTGACGAAAGGGTTGCCGGTTTGCAGTTTGCAGGTTGCAGGTTGCAGCTTGCAGGTGCCACTTTTGGAACCACTAAAATTAACGCCGAATGCAAGATAATTACAATATAAATGCGCTTCGTTAACCTGCTCCTTAAAAGGCTTAAAGAGCGGGGAAATCGAGAGGAGCTGGTGAGCCTCAATGTCACTGTGTCCAGGCGGATAATTGGCCGCCGAGACAGCAGCAACATTCTCCCCCAGCGACGACTCCTCCAATTTGTGCAACGTCTGGCAGAACTGCAGGAGCCACCCTCGTGGAGCTGGAGATCGCTTGAGGTTGCTACTGCTGCATTATGCATGCTGATTGAGCAACATTTTTGCGCAACCCACTGACAAAACAACGCGCCTATCGACTGACAATCAACAACAACGACGACGACGACGACTGCAACTGCAACTGCAACGGCAATAGTGGCAGCAAGAGCCACATCCTTTCCACCTCCGCGTCCGTTATGCGGAGCACTTCCTGTCCGCGCAATCTTTCATTCATGAAATTTGTTGCCGTTGTCATTGTTTGTGTTGCAAATCAAATGCCCGCCAGCAACATGGTCGCATAAATTGCTGCCACTGTTGCTGTTGCTGGGGATTGTAGCTGCTGCTGCCGTTGCTCCACTTTGGCAGCAGCAAATCTCTGAGGCCGCGTTCTTGTTGCCTTTTTTTTCGGCTCAGTTATTTTAACGAATTTATTTGCCGCAGCTTTTCATGGTCAGCGCAACAACAATTTAATGTAATTTAAATGACGTGCCCAGGACGCAGAACAGGACGGGACAGGCAGGGACGGGATGGGACAGGACAGGAACTGGAACTGGGTACAGCAGGTGCAGTTTGGTTCTGTGGGAGTATGCAGTTCGTTCGCATTTTTCCCTGGCGGCTTCTTTTGTGGCAACAGCAGCAACTGCGACATTGACGACAACGACGACAGGCGAATGTCGCTATCAAGTTCTGTCTGCTGCCCTCTCCTTTCCCTTGTTTTTGCCTCTTTTTCGGTACGACACATTTTAATGATGAGTCGAGTGGAGTGGAGTGGAGTGGAGTGGAGTCCTCTCGGAATTGGTAACGTCTGTCCAGAGTTCAGACTTGAGTTGAGTTCTGAACTTGCCTCCGAGACGAGGCTGGCAACAAGGGAAATGCTAATTTGTGTATGTCGCTTTGGATGTCGTCTCTGGGCAGGGCTTGGCTTTAAATACCTTGAGATACAGGGTAGCTTGGAAAAGCAGGGAATTTTACTTATAATATCGTAGAAATATAAATTAGTTATTAACATTTCCCTAAAATAATCGCAAAAGCGTTGAAATTTTTTGTAGCAAAAGATTTTTTTTCTTTTTAGAAAAATAGATCTCCGAATCAACCGACTATTTTCTTAAAATTCTCTGATCTATCTAAAGAGTTTAGGAAATCTTATTTATAATATTTTTTAGATATAATATTTAATATTTACAAACTCTCAGAGATGTATGCCCATAGAAGAATTATTTTCTGGGTATAAAATTGAATCATTCCTAACGCTTTCTATTTTATTCTTAATTGTATAATGGGTATACCTTTATTACTTTCTTAAAATACCCTGCTCTACGCAGAGATCAGATTATATAGTTTTCTATAGGGTATTCCCTAATCTAAATATATTAATTTTCTTAACCTCTTCGTTTGGTTCCTGCATTTCTGGCTTTAATCAGTCATTCAGTCGTTTGCTTAAATTGAGTCGCCGCCGTTGCCATCGTCGGCTGTCCCCACTGGCTTTGTGTTCGTGTCTTCTTGCACTCTTACCCTCCGAACCCAATCTCATAAACAGAGATTCTAAAACCTGCAAGTTGCTGGCCCAAATTAAAGAAGGTTTTTCTCTGTTTTTTTTCCCCTTTTTTTCTCCAGAGTTTTGCGTGGGTTGTTCGATGAGAACCGAGTGTGGATCGCTGTCGCATGCTTATTAATAACGCGCATTAGTCAGGTGTCTAAGCAGGCGCAAATAGGGGTTAATTAGTTACTGATTTCGGGTGCTAATCAAGCGGGTCATTTACCATTTACCATAACCACAACGAATCGGGGGAAAATGGTAAATGGTTAGGAGCGCGGCGGTTCCCAGGCGTGGCTGAAACCATTTCGAAAATGTCACTAAATTATGCACAATCAATGCATCATCAATTGAGGGCTTTCGGGGGGAAAAGGGTGAGACAATTGATTTCAATTTGCAATCGAATTGAAATGAAATCAGTGACAAAACAAACCCCGATGAAGGCGACAACTTACACCCGCATTGGCAATTTGTTGCTGCCGGGCTTAATTGATGTTGCTGTTGCCTCCGAAAAGCGTGACAATTCCCCAGTTAGAATCGTGGCCAGCCATTTGTTTCACTTTCATTTCGAGTTGGAAAAAATACACCCATTGATTGGTTTGGGAAAGGCTTTGTGGCTGCAGCTGCTGCTGGTTTTGTGTGTCGCCTCGCCTTCGGGAAACAATAAAATAAAGTGGCAAACAAACTTGGCATCCCACAAACAGCAGCAACAACAAGCGACACAGCAGCAACATCAGAGTACAACAGCAATATAGCAATTGTTGCTGCTGGGTGAGAGGTTTTTCTTGATTTTCCTTTGATACCCCGTGCTTGAGTCTATCAGGGTACATTGTAGGTACTTGGTGATTTAATTCATAAGCCTTTAAGCCATATAGCCTGAGGTATTTTACTATAATAATAATTTTAAAAATATTTTTAAGTTTGTAATTGTATTTTAAGGGTAGAAAAGCTTTACCATATTATTTAGGATGTATCCTTTAATTAAATAGAAGAATTATTACTGCCACAGAACAAATTTTAATAACAAATTTTATTGAAATTTTTAAAATGTTTCAAGGTATAGAAATACTGTTTTACAATCAGAAAACCCTTCGAAAGCTATAAATATTTATTATAGAACTAGAATTACTACTGTTACTTAGAACAACTTTAAATAGTTCTTTTTCTAATATTTTAAAAAATGTTTTAAGGTTTGCAAACACTTTTAAAATATTTATGATATTTCCTTTAATTTTTGAAGCAATATTTTCACTTCTAGATTTACTTTTTGTAATATTTTCTCTACTATAACTAGGTATCTTCTAGTCGAGTTTTGGAGTCTACTTTTACTTTTGCAACTCTTCTCTTTGGTCTCAATTGACTCATGCGGCAATTGTGTCAATTTGTCAGGCATTGATTTCGATATTGATATTGGAGGCGGACCGGCGATCATTTGAGTTTATGATGCGGGTGAGCCACCTCCACAGGCGATCGTATGTTCCACCCCCTTGATTTTCAGAAACCCCCTTCCGTCCCGTCCATGCTCAATTTCCATTTTACGCGTTCGCTGTGCAATTAAGTGATTTATCATTGAAGTCTCCCTCTGATGTTGCTGGTGATGTTGCTGCTGCTGGTGTTGCTGTTGCTGTTGCTGCTGTTGTTACTGCTGGCTCAGCCAACTTAATTTTAGCGGCAATCAAGCAATAACAAGCTGCAACATGCCGTGTTGCACGATTGCCTTTGACTCCGGCACAGCAACGGCAGCCAGCTTCAACTGATATCGATAGCTTTTGCGCCTCTACTTCTGCCTGATTGCATCTGTTGCAGCAACAACACAAAAATTACAAGCAGCAACAACCCGGCTGCTGCATAAGTTAAATTGAATTTAAGAGAGAGAGAAGGAGTTCCTTGCTGGTTGCCTCACCTGGTTGCACCTTACCACTCTCAACCCCGCATTGAATCGTTTTAAGTTTCTGTACTTCGCGTTTTTTTTTTGTTGCAAGTACGTGCTGCAATCAGCAACACCTACAATGCCAGGCTGCAGCCAGGCTGCCCATCAATGGATATAAAGCCACCCACTACCCCCCTTTTCCCCCCAAAAAACCCCCACCTTAAGCACATGCATTAAATAATTTTACACTTTGTTTGCGTTCAACGGTGAAAGGAGAGAAGTTGAGGCAAAGAAATGCAAAAATCGCGCGATAATCGGCAAAGCGTTTGGCAGTTAACGAGACTCAAACTCGATGGCTACGTGGATGCGGTTACCTACAGAAGATAACAGCAGGTGGGGCAAAGAGGGTGGTAAGTGCACCTGCAAAAATATTGTAAATTTTAAAGCAAAAGGTGAAAGAGGCAGCCCACAATTCATCTCCAAAATGTATACATGTTCTTGTCTCTAATAGATAATAAAATAAATGTCCTTCTTACTTCTAAACTATTTTACCTTTAATTTAATTTTAACAAATTAAGGAAGATAACTCGCTTTATATTTCTAGATTCTCAGACTCATAATATATATTCTACTATAAATACATATATGAATTATATTAAGTCTCTACAAATTCAACTCCTTCATATTATATTTCAAACTCTAGTGACATGTTAGTCCCAAAAATCCTTAAGCTTAATTCTCTCTGAACCTTTAACCAAAACGATAATGGCCATATAATCTATCTTGTCATTATAACTCAGCTCTTGATATATATTTATATACATTTTAAAACTATTTTCTCATTTTTTACGGCTCTGGCGGCACGAGCAACAAATTGCCCATTTTGCAGCCCATGTACGTGCGGCAATTTTCAAATGACATTTTCATTAGCAATTCGTTACGAAAATTGCTGCTGAAAAAAGTTGATAGAAAAGGGGGAAACTTGTCAAATTGGAAATGGTACAATGTCTTGAGGAAAATTATCTTGGCAAATTTATGAACTGAAAGATTTAAGAACCTTTACCAGAGTTAACCTTAACTTCAACTGGTTTTTCCTTTTCTTCTTACACTATTTATATTTCTTGTGCTATGCTTTGTCCCTGCCTCTCCATTCAACTTTTTTGGCAAAGTTGTCAGCCGGAATTTAATTAAAAATATTTATTCAGATGCATTTTTGAGGTGGAGCATGTGTGTGCCTCTTGTTTACTTTCGCTTAGCCAGTGCAAATGTTCAAATTAGCAACAACGACAACCACTAATAATAACAAGAAGGGAAGCTAACTTCGGGAGGACGAAGTTTGTATACACTTTCAATTATAACAATAAAACTCGACAATTATTAGGAAAATATACAATAAATTTTAGAAAACTGGAAAGCAATCTACCTTTGTATTTCATTTTGGAAATGGTTCATGTGCACTTTTTAATTAGCTCTTATTTTTATATAATAGTTTTTTGAATTAATCACTGTTTAAAAAACCATAACTAGGCCAAAAATCCATTTATTTCAATTCGGAAAACTTCTTTCTGTTTGTTTTATAAGAAGTCTGCATACAATTTTTACAATGGATTGTTACAACATTTTGAAAAATGGAGCAAAATATTTATTTACCAAGACCTGCCCAGATGAACTCGCCTGTTGATGCTGATCAAGAATATATACGATGGGGTCTTAAATGACTCATTCACTGCCTTCGTACCCAAATTATAATACCCTCAGAAAGGGCATCAAAAGTCTAGCAAATGAAATGACAAACAAAAACGAGTCAAGCGAATGAGAGGGCAAAAATGAGAGCACGCTTTTTTCGCTTGTTTGTTGTTTGCCTTTGTTTTTATTTTATTTCAGCTTTTTGCTGGTGCGCTGCAGCTGTTGCAAAATCTTTGCCGCTGCTGTGGCAGCCATTTTCCTCTGGCATTTTCCTGGCCACTTAGGTGAGCGGCAACAAAAGACATCGCGAAATTAATTTTATGCACAGCAGCAGCAGCAGTGGCAACACAAAAATTGTCATCCGAAATGGCAGGAAAAACTTTGCGCCAAAACAACGTGACATGGAAAATGTTTTTCCGCGCCCTGAGGTTTAAGAGGGGGGTTTGCCCCCACCCCTAGTTGGGGGTTGGGTCCACCCCTTTTTATCTTTTTTCTTTCGGTAGGAGAAGATTAAGGAGGGGTGTTCGGCCGTTTTCCACAAATTAGCCTACGTTTTTTTATAGTCGCCGCCGACGACTGACGCTAATTAGCACGCGCCGGCGAATCAGCAAGCGGCATCAGCAGCAATACACTGGGAAAAAATATGGAGATGTTTAAGAGGGATCAGTGGAAAAATAAAACATAGCAAGATCACTTGCTTCTGCATTATTCAGCACGTTTTTGTAGCTCAAATTTAAGGTTGATCTATGAAATAAATTACTTCAGAAATAATAATGTTTTAACATACAAAAGTTAGCACAACAATTATTTCTAAACGCTTTTATGTGTTTAAAAAAATTAGGTTTTTTTTTTTATATTTTTAATATTTTTATGTGGCGTTTCGATTAATTACATTATTAAAAGAAAATATGGGGGTTACTTTTAATATAGTTCATAAATTCTTGGACAGTTGTAAAACCTATACAAATGAATAAAAAATTATTAACGAACCGTTTTGATAAGTGCATCACCACTGAGGAACCACCGCGGGTTGCCTGCCCCACCGTATCATCGCATATTGCCGGGGCCACTTATTATATCATTTTTGTTCTTGGCAAAAAATCGGAGGGAATGCAGACAACATTTTTCGATTTTATCACAGTAATTGGACATATTAATCTCTGTTCACCTAAACTTTTCGGCCAGCCGGGCCCAAGGGGGGGCTGGGAATAAATAGAAGGGGAGGTGACTCCTGGTGGCTAGTTCTCAGCCTGTTGCCAAGAATTGAAGGCGGCGATGGCGAGACAGAAGCAAAATTAACAAAAAAAAAATAAATAAATAAAACAAGAAGGGAATTTATAGGGCCAAGAGATATATCATTTATTTTATTTATGCCTTCGCAAAGAGGCTAAATGTGACATAAGCTATTAAATATTTGATTTTAGAAACTACAATACTTACTATAAGCAAAATGGTTCTAAAAATGTTTTAATTATTTGCTTGCCTAGAAAGACATTTTAATTGTACATCAAATTTTTAATTATTTCTATTTAAATACCATATTTCATTTTGAATTTTCTCTAGAACTTCTTTCTATGTCTCGGCTCTTAAGATTTCCCACGCCTCAGTCTGAAGTCTGGAGTAATTAGCCGCGGAGACAGCGCCAGCCTAACGATGTCACTTTATCAACGGATTTTTGTATTTCTTTTATACGAATCTCACTCTCTTCGAGGGGTCTGCCAGCCCCCCGAAACCCTCTTCAGCCAGCGGCCTCGAGATCTGCAAGTTGTACCGCTAATATGGAATACGCCTACTCCAAAGAGGGGACTCCTCCAAAGTTGGACTCGGCCAGAGACTTCTTTCAAAGCCACATAGAAGATAAAAGCCAAAGCCCCCTTTGAAGTGCCTGGAACCCATTGAGATCCCCCTGGGAACCCCTTTCCGGAGACCCCTTGGAGTCTGCGTCTCAGAACCCCTGGGTACATCTCCCCCTCTCGTCACACAAAGCGGAGCACTTTGCATTAGCGACATAATTTATCTCGCCAACGAGAAGTCAAATGAGTCGGACTCTGGCGGAGATCGAGGGTTCGGCTTGGCTTCTCCCCAAGAGCAGGGGGTGGTGGCCAGTTGGAGGATGACCACGCAGACGCAGCGGTTCCTCTGACTTGGAACGCCGGTTTGCACCTGCAGCCTTGCCTCGTCATCTTGGCGTTGTTGCTGCTGTGTGGTTTGTGTTGCTGCTGGTGGTGCTGTTGCCTCGCTGTCGTCTTCATCGTCGCCTTGGACTTCCAAGAGCCGGCTTCCACTCCTCTTTCCCACTCACTCTGCATCTGTCTCGCGCTTCTTTTCGCTCCCCATCGCGGCTCCTGTGTCTCCTTTTTTTATTTTTTGGGGCGCAACAAGTGCAATTATTAAAAATTCCGGAATTCGATGTTTGAGGGAAGGAGCATACTGAGGGAATTTAATCATGAGAAGTACAAGGAATATGTACTAAATTATTAAAAGAGAATGATCTATAATTCATATAATCTATATGAGAAATTGTTTAATTGTTTAATTTATTGAAGGAAATATTATAAAAAAAATAATATGGAGAACCGTTTACAAGATAATCCTTTCAATCCTTTATAAAATGACTCAATTATTAATAGAAATATTGTGTTAGAAAAGTAGATAGTTACAAAACATAAATAAGAGACAAAGGTCTACAATCTACAACAACAAAAATAAAAATAAAAAAAAGATATATCATTTAAATATTATAATATTATACTTCAATAAAACATTGAAAAAACCTTTACGGGGTTAACTTATAAATCCTTCATAAAATTACAGGGTAAAGCTAGAAATCCTTAATAAAATGAATCAATAATTATAATTAGTAGATGATAGAAATTATCTTTATCGATCGATAACTTTTTTAAAAATTATTTTATTAACATAACTGACATCAATTAAATTGTACAAAATATAAAAAGCCCGCGACGATTTTATACGATTTTAAAGTTGTTGTAAATAAATATTTAATCAACAGGGAAACACAAAATTACGTAAATTATAAGAATTTTCAATAAATAAAATAAGACTTATTTTATATAAAATAATAATCCCAGAGTCTCTAGAACTTCCTTCCAGTGCAGTCTGGTCTGCCTTGAGGTCTGCCTCTGCGTTGCATTGCGTTGCGTGGGGAGCTGTTTCCAGTTGCTGCCTGCGATCCTTGCGATTCCGATGGCGATGGCGATGTCGATGCCTGACGATGCCCCACCTCGAGCTGGTGCAGCTCCCACTTGCTCGGCAGAGCGGAGGAGCAAGTGCAACTGGAACTCCAACTCCTCGCCTTGCTTTGGGCTGGCTCCGCTCGGCTTGGCCTTCCTTACGCATCAAGTGCGTTGGTTTTCGCATTAATTATGCCGCAAGAATGAGGCAGCAGCGATCGAAACCAGAAATTGATGTGGCAGCCTTTTTGCCTTTTTGCTTCGGTTGGTGGTGTGCGCTTCCAGCATTTAATAACATTGCCACAAATCAATATATCATTTGGCCAGGATCGCGACTTACTTTCTTCGGATGCCTCTCTTTCTGCGGTCTTCCCACACTTTGGCTTGGCCAGAAAA
Source organism: Drosophila nikananu (assembly GCA_008042635.1). Classification (NCBI taxonomy): domain Eukaryota; kingdom Metazoa; phylum Arthropoda; class Insecta; order Diptera; family Drosophilidae; genus Drosophila; species Drosophila nikananu. The sequence goes on along the minus strand of VNJV01014895.1, from coordinate 5,271 downwards.
GAAAATCAATTAAAATATCTTTCTCCTCCTGTGCGCAAATAAATTTGCCATAAAAATTCCACTAAATCATTGGCAACTTTGTCGCTTTTCCTGCCTCATTCCAGCTGAAGGTGAAGCTTCAGCTTCCAGCTCCCAGCTCCAAGTTCTACCTCCAGCTTCGTTCTTAGTTGCCGGTTTCTCTTGAGGAATTAGCATTAACATAGCCACAGAGACGGGAATTGTCAGGGGAGATTGATGGCGCTGTATGTACCGTTATTCTTCATCTGGGAAATCTGTAAGGTAGCATCCATATCTATACTATATATCAGGTTAAACAGAGATTGAGATGAATTTTACAGGATTTTTATATTTAATAATGATGTATTTTATAGTATCTTAAAGATAGAATATAGCTCTTTACTAGGTTGTGCTATGACTAAGATTAATGTTTTAAGTTCGTAATATCGATTTAGGTATTATTCAGAGATTTAAGATACTGTATGAAGTATTATTTCTTGTAGTAGTTTCTATATTTATACTTTATATGGGTTGTAAGGGTACTGAATATTATAAGGTGTGTTCTTAAACAATTTTAAATTCGGAATGTCTATTTATTAAATATTCATGCATATCTTATTCAATTTATTGTTAGTTTCCTAATAAATATACTTTAAATCCCAGCATCGATCACAGATATTTTACCTTTTAAAATTCCATCAAATGATAAATTGAAACCCCAAGCCCCAAAGATGTACAATTTAGACTTAAAATATTATTATAATCACAGTAATTATACTTCATAAAACTCCATTAAATTATAAATTAACACCATAACGGTATGATGCAAAGGAAATAATATATTTTTAATATACCATCCTTCACATCCTCCCAATAACTACCACTTTCAGTACAATTAAGCCTTAATTACTTTCTTTCCTTTTATTATAAAGCCTGATTAACCCGCAGGTACTCTGTGCTCCCGGCTAATTGATTCAACAGCCAAATGTGATAAATGCCAGCCTCTATGAATTAATTGGCATGGCTAAGATGCAGTGGCTGTTGCAGCTTTTCATGTTCCTCCTGCTGCTGCTGACTATTGGCAACGCCCAGACAGCTCCAAAGCGACAAGCGTAACAACAACTGCCCACAGGCCAGACCAAGTTCAAGAGCAGACAGCAATGGATAAAAAAAGGCAAACATTATACAAAAAGAGCTAGCAAAGCCAGCTAAATAAAATCATAATCAGAAGGAGGAGACTAGCAACTTGTCTAGCTCTGACATGCTGTTGACACACACAGCCAAAGTCGGCTGCCAACTGACTGCCGGACAACCCACATAACTTGGCCAGACGCTCTTGGCCATATATTTGTCTGCCCATACACACACACTCGTGCTCCAAAGACTGTCCTTTATTTGGCTGATTGCAGGACAATCAAATCGCAATCACCCACAACATTAAGGCGAAGCGAAACGAAAAATGAAATGAAATGAAATCCTTGCCGCTCGCATTAACAGCTCATTGGCACTACTGTAGGGGGTCCCTTTAGGCCGGGTCCCCTTCCGCCTCCAGCCTCAAGACTCTCTTTCCTCCATGCAAATTGGCGCCGCCAACGCTTAACCCTTTCCCTTTTCTTTTTTGCTTAACCCTCTGTATATTCTTTTCTCTCCCTGGGATGAAATAAGTTATAAATTTTGCAACCGTTGATGGCGCATATTATGATATCATTTTACAACTTGTGCAGCGAGGCCCCAAAGGGACGCACTAATTAGAGAGGAGATCGTGACACGTTTGTGTGGGGGAATATAAACAAAATATACATATATGGAACATAGTATAAATAAGGTATAATGAGAACATATACGAATATAGAAGCTTTAAGCCCAGACCTATTTGATTAAGATAAAAATGTATCTCCACTCTAACTTTCGTGAAGTTAAATTTTTGTTTGGAGACCTTAAAGCTTTTTCTGTAGAAAAAAACTTTAAATTTAATTGTTGAATGAATACTACAATTAATTAAATAAATAAAAATATCAAATTTGGAGAATATATCTATTTGATTTAGAGACAATTAATTTAAATTCTAAATGATTTCTTTAATATAGATTTTTTTTGGGGATTTTAATTATCTTCCTAAGAATATATGCCTTAAAATGATATTTTAGGATATCCCTTAATGTCTACCATTAAAAAATTAAATATTAAGTGCTAAGAACCTTAAGTATATAAACTATATACTATACCTTACATTCTTTTTAATTTGTAGGTACTATTCAAAATGTTCTATATTTCACTTTGCCATCTCTGGAAGTCTGAAAGGCCTTATGCAAATGTCTCTGCTGCTGCTGGAGCTGCTGCTTCCATGTGATGTTGTTGTCGTGCCTGCAAATTAATGTTGCTGCTGAGTTTAAGCGTCTCCACCAGTCTCTGTCTTCCCCTGGAGGGTATCCCCTTTCCCTTCCCTGGGATCTCAGCCTGCTGCTGCTGTTCTTGCGACTCTGGCTGTTGTCATTGTACGCTTGACCTTCCCCCACTTTAAGAATTATTGTTATTATATGCGCTGCAGCGATAAAAATCGCAGATGTCCAGCTCCGCTCTTCTCCGCTGGAGACAGCCCATGAAATACGGCCGGGGTGCCGCAGAGAGTCCCGGAGTAACGATGTGCCACATATGCACACAGGCAGCTCTTCTGTCTCTGTATTAAAAATAATTATAATTGCTCCCACGATTTTACGTTCCAAGAATGTTGCCGCTGCTGACCACAGGAGCAATGCAATTGTTGGCCATGTTGCTGCCGCTTCTCATGTTGCTCATGTTGCTCCTGTCGCTGTTGTTGAGGCCATTCCATTTTAACGCATATTAATTTCAGGATTTTTATACTCTGTTATTTTTATTGTGACATTTGATTAATTGACGACATTTAATTACAGCGGCCTCTGCCCTGCTCCCCACAAGAGTCGCATGTATCCGCCTCCATCGTCCCTGCTTATCGCAACTCATTTATCGCTGGAAAAATTATGACGCTGCTGATTGCCAAGGCCTTTATCTGATCAGCATGTCTCTGGGAGAATTCCCTCTTCTCCCCGCTTATTTTCCCTTTTTTCCTGTTTTCTCTCAGAGTCTTTCGGGCCCTTCGTGTGGGTGAGTTTAAAATAAAACTCTTTATGGGCGGCAGCCAAATTGATGACTCATTTGTAGCTGTTGCCTCTGGCTGTGGCTGCGGCTGTGGCTGTGGCAACAAGTGCACAAATCGTTTCGATTCTATGATTAAATATTACAAGACAATAAATGCTTTATCTTCATAGCGGGTGCTAAGCAAATTGCCATCTGACAGAAGTCAGATTAGAGACCAGACAAGACCACCAACTGCAGTTTGCCACTTGGGCAGCTATGGCGTATACGCAATGTTATTGAGTGTTTATTAGAGAGGGCAAGCTGAGGCAAGAACTGCAATACTTTTTAATATAAATATAATTTAGAAAGAATCGAAACTTATCGAAAGCTTTCATGGAATCATCGTCTAATGGGTCACTAATAGGCCTGAAAATTTTATAATGAATTTCTAATAGTTAATGAAAGGAAAAGACATAAATGCAAGTCTCTCTAAAAATCTAATCAAAACTAGCAATAATCCAAAACCATCAAGATATAGTCCCATCTCTAATGCTTAGCCATTAATCGTATCTCTGTGAATATAAACGAAACTATCGACAATCCAAACCCTTCAAAATATAGTCCCATCTCTAAATTGTATCCATTAGAAGTCAAGATAAATGATGCCCCACGAAAAACGGTTCGAGGGAGCTGCTAAAATCCCAAGAAATATTGAAGTCCTCGATGCCCGTCCTCGTCGACAATTTTAATGGCCCCGCAACGCATTTATTTTGCAGTCACATTAAGATAATGTGCCGCTTGTAAAGCTCAGGACTCGCCTCATCATCAAATGCATCGCCGATCAGCTGCCATTGATAAACGACAACAACGAAGCCGGCAACATGTTGCTCTTGCCACAGCAGAAACTGCACCGGCAGCAGCGGCAACTGACAGCCAAAAAAAATGGATTGCGGCCTGGAAATATCCGGCGGTCCTGTAACGTCCACGCGTTCTAGAACATATCACATGATAATCTTCATGCATCACTCCGACGTCAGCAACATGTTGCTGCTACAGAGGCTGCTGCAGATTCTGCTGCGACTACTGCTGCTGCTGCACCGGAAGCATTTTATTGCCCGTTCGCGATTCGCCTGCACTGATTATTCCCGGGCAATCGTAAATCCCGCTTTTGTGGGGGGCACGCGCGATCCCTCTGTGATGGGATATAAGGTAGATTGAGGGTTATAATGGGTATTTTCTAGTCAAGAAAATGTAGGAGTATTCTTTGAACAGATTTGTATATTTTCTATAATTAATAACTGAAGTATTTTGCATCTTTAAAGTGTGAAAATATGGAACATTTAAAGATATTTATATAAATAAATATATAATAAGTGTCTCTCGAATTATTGTGGGTCACATCACAAAAGTAGGCTATGATCCTGATAAGAAATCATATTAGCTTTGATTACAGGGTACATTTAGAGTAATACATTCACAGCCACCACTAAAAACTGCAACAGTTCCTGCAGCATTAACAGCAGCACCAGCAACTTCAACGGGAGCAGGTGCTGCAGCTCTTGCTTTTCTTATTTTTTCTTTTTTTTTTAGGTAGCTGCAAGTCAAAGAGGTGCGAAATGGCAAAACGCCCGCTGGCATTGAATTACCAGACAAAGTGCTGCCAGCCCCGAACATTAGATGATGTTGCCACAGATCGCGCGGGTCAGCAGCAGCAACACCAAGACCCGAACGTGTTGCTGATACAATTTGCTTGATAGGCGCACATTTTTACGCTTCAGCGCGGCTCAGCTCGTGCTATCTGTGCGAAATCTAATACATTTTGTTATGGCCACAACTCCGATTCGAAAAAAGGAAAAAGCCAAGCCCAAACAAAGGAGCTGAGAGCAAATCAGCTTGCAGAAACAGAAGCACCGCAATGCAGGGCCAAAGTAGCGTACGTGGTTAGCAAATTTATATTACCAAAAAAAAAGAAGAAGGGAAACAAACCAGGGAAAAGGATGTTACGAGGATCTCAGCCTCGCCACAACTGGCGCCAAGTGTGTTTTTTGGTTAACCCTCTCCTTTGGCCTGCCAGCAGCCTCACATAAATTGCATAATTTTGACTGACTTTTGTTGGCATTGCAGTTTTCTTGGCCCCCGTTGTAGGTGCCTTCGGTTTTTTTTTTTTTTTTTTTTGGC
>VNJV01014891.1:0-28145 GCA_008042635.1 Drosophila nikananu | reverse complement strand
ATCCGCGAGTTCGTTCGTTGGCCAGTTCTACGAAACTGCCTCCGTAGTCGGCTACAATGTTCTCATTTGTATTTGTCGATTCGCGCGATTTGAGCTGTTTAAGGCACGATTGTGACGATGTTATACAGCGGATATTGCACAGAGAAAGAAATATTTGCAAGTTAAGTTAATTCAATAGTTATAGCTTTAATAAATAGAAAACAAAACGTTATATTATGCTAAAAAGATGTCTTACGCTTATAAGGGAGCACTTCAATGGTATTTCCGCTTCCGGAGCATATCAGTTAATAACAATGAATTAATAAGTGCAGTATTACCTTCTCAAATAACAATGGTTTCGAATGCTAAAAAGAAACGTTTCATTTGTAAAAATATATACCCATTTCATTCAGTTCTTAGAAAGTTCAAATATTTTATCTATATTTTTATTCTGTTACACACTGTCACTTGAACATTTAGAGCCACATAACTTTGGCTTAATCTAATAATGCAAATTGTCATTCGACACATGCTTTTTCCCCAAGTGTACTGTTGTGGGGGGCTGCCCAACTCGTTTTCGCCCCGACAAGTATTTCCCTAAACAAAAAAAGTCGACGCGGAGCGGGACAATTTACTGTTAACAGCTGCTGTCGGGCAGGCGGCAGGCGGACAGCCGACTGTCGAATCTAACAATTCAACGTCGCTGATTGCTTTCGCATTCGGCTGATCGAAGTTGTTCTTTTGATGTCGACAGTGTTGTGATCTGTGCGATTTGGCGTTTTTCGATTAGGACCGCTTGTTGCTCATTCGCCGCGTTGGTCATGACAATGACAGCGACGCTTTTGCGCCGACATGCGTGCCGCAATCATGACCATCTCAATTGTGAGCGAACGTGTCAAGTGTCCGGCGATTAATTACTTGCAAGAATCTGGCCACTGCGCGCACGGAAGTGCCCACAGCCACAGCCGAGACAGCCGCGTTAGCCGGACAGCTGGGCCAATTCAAATTGAATTATGCGGCCAATTAAACTATCATTAGAGCTGCAGGCCAGCTTTCTGGTCATATTAGTGCATAGGCGTGGCAGCGGAGACGGGCCACTTGGGCATGTTAAATGCAAATGTCGCCCGATGTTAATGAGGTGATTGCAATAAGCAAATCGATATTCCACTAAACTAACCTATTAAAAACACCTGAGATCTCGGAAAGCCGCCATATTTCAAGCCAGTACAGCTATCATTATTTCAAGTAATAAATAAAATTAATTAAATATATTGCAATAGTAGTTTCACATCGCTATGCTAGGTAATAAATAAATATTACATGAAGACTTGCCATAAGTTGATCACTGTTATTGGCTAATAAATTCCGTTCTTCCAGGTAATTAATAATAATTAATAAATAAGTCTCCCAAAATAAACTATGTTGGTACATATATTCGGAAAGTTTTTCTGAAATTTTTGCATATCTGAAAAAGGTAAACTTGATTTTCAACAACCAATTAGTGGTTAAGACAACCTTTATGGAGTTCATCAACGAATCCGTGTTCGCAGTAGATAGTTTCTTCTTTCTCAGTGTAGTAGTTGATTTGGAAGCCATGGAAATGTATTTTATTTTAATTTTAGATTCTTAAAATAAACTCAACAAGTGCTTAAAGAAATCTGAATGTCCCGATGATTTATCTTTATTGGGCTGCTGGCTTCCTAATCGGATACATGGCCATTAACAAGTATTCACTGTAAGTTTCTTGTTTAGTAAATAATATATGGAATATATGTTTACGAAACCTCCTTTTCAGAGTACCCTTTGACAGCTGCTGCAAAACTGTCTCCGAAGAGCTGAAGAAGAAAAGCAGGCAGCCTGAGGGAACTTTAGATGATAAGAGTTAGGACTTTCTTCAGGAAGTACATGTAATTTTGAATATTGAACCAATCAAGACATAGAATCTGATCTAAAATGAATTATGTGATCAATTACACTACCATTAAGGAATCAGACTCATAAAGCTGGCTATATATTATTGGTGACAGGCTGCAGTGCGGCGGCAGATCTAGTTGTTGGAAAACCTCTGTATGCGTATGCAAATCAACTAGTTGTAAAAATCAGATAACCAAGATACCCTAGCTATCAACTTTCCAGCTTGATCGCCTACTTAATCATAGACTTATATATTACCACCTGCACACCCCCTGGGTCAGCGCTATGAGTGCGTTCGAACCGCTAGACACTGGCAGATATGGAAGTGTTTTGCAGTATTGTTATAGCCGTGACAAGTGAAGTACAATCGCTTCGTGTTTGGGTTAGGGGAAATAATCAAGGACAAGGACAAGGCCGTTTCCGTTGTGCGAAAAATTGACCTATAATCGATACATTGTGGTGCAAACTCCTGAGACAATAAATTTAATTTTATTATTCCCAGGAATTTAGAATATGTAGGTCTTCTTGCTAATGCCAGCGATAAGATAATCTGCCCTCCATAATATGGAAAAACAAAAGTTAAGTGAGAAGATTTCAATCGAAATAATAAATTCGTATTAAAGGCCTTTCGCAGGTTGCACAGTCATGCAAATAGGACTAATCAAAAGAGCCCATATATTACTAGTCCTTATCTCAGACGACTGCCAGACACCCAGGGGCTATGCTCGCGATCGGTTATAAATACGGTTGCTCTAGTCCGGATGCAAAACATTCGGTGGTTGGAAGTCCACAGATATGGTAAGAATCACGGTAGTAGTGCTGCTCCTTTTTGCCCTGGCTCTGGCCAGCGCTCAGGGTTTGGACTTGGACCTCAACCAAGGCATCGAACTGGATGTTAAGGATTACCAGCGAATAAACAAACTGCGGCATTTATCGGAGGAGTTCTTCAGCTTCTACCAGAATGTAACTCTAGAGGATTTGGTGCCGGAGACGCGGCTGCCCACCGCCCAGGATCTGCAGTGCTATGCGCAGTTCGCCCAGCTCACTGCCGGACTGGTCAGCGGTGAGCTTTGGGCCTTCAGAAGTGAGTTCAGTGAATTAAAGTTCATGACAATGGCAACTTTAATACATCTTTTGTGTTCAGTGATTGATTCTTGGGGATCGATACCGGCTGGCATCCTCAGGGGTCATCTCAAGGACCTGGGCCACTACGACGAGTGCGTGGCCATTGAGCAAACTGTGGCCTCCAGCTACACCCTGCTGGGGAAGTACTGCCTGGCCAAGCTGCCGCTGCAGCAACTGCTGGGTAATGCCGGCGGCATGATGATGAATGTCCAGACGGCTGTCTGCTTTCCCTCCGCCTGTTCAGCCACCAACATGGACACGCTGCTCCGTCGGGTGTTAAAGCAGCTAATCGGACTGGAGCTGAGTGACAACGTGAATCTGGTCAGCGAAGGCACCTGCAAAACCGCTGAGAAGGAGGCCTACGATGGCGTTACCATTTTTACAATGTGAGTTAAAGATATTTTTACTCATGACTACCTTAAATATTTATTTCTCCTTAATTTACAGCGTTTTACTGTCTGTATTTGGGGCCGTCGTAGCTCTGGCTACCCTTTATGACTATTTCTTATGCGAGGATCAAAGTAAGTTTTTACAAGGTTTGCCCAAAAAGGATATTTCTTATTTACTTTTCGATTTGATTTACATTTCAGAAAAACTACCTGCCCTTGTGAAGGTTTTCTCGGCCCGTGCCAACTCCCGTTCTCTCTTCCGGGTTAACACAACATCTAATCCCAATGTGATCGAGTGTCTCCACGGAATTCGCTGCATGTCCTTGATCTGGGTTTGCTATGGTCATGACTACATTATTGGCATCACTTCGCCCAACATCAACCTGTATGATGTGTACACGGTGAGTGCAAAAAGTTTAAATCTAAATCCAATTGGGGACTGATACAAGATTGATACCTACCCATTCGCAGTGGGCCAAGACACCTTTCATGGACGTCATCTACGAGGGAGTGTTCGCTGTGGACACATTCTTCTTTATCAGCGGTCTGCTTGTGGCCATGGTTCCTCTGCGTGCCATGGAGAGGTAAGTCTACTCCAGACTTAGCCTGACCTTCCCATACTCAATACGCAATTATTTTAGGGCCAAGGGAAAACTGAATATTCCACTGATGTATCTGCATCGCTATCTTCGGCTGACGCCCATCGTGGCCGTGTCCATCCTTATCTACCTGAAGGTGTTGCCTTTGGTGGGCGATGGGCCGCTGTACGGCACCTGGAACTTTGATAACTATGATAATTGCAATGACAACTGGTATTGGACCTTGATTTACATTCAGAACTATGCTGCCGACCAGGAGGTAAGTGGATTTTCATGCTTCTTGAATAATCAAGCTAACCATATTGCCTTTGGGCAGTGCCTAGCTCATACCTGGTACCTGGCCATCGACATGCAGCTGTACATCATCGCCCCCATCCTGCTAATCGTAGTGTACAAGTGGGGCAAGAAGGGAGCTGCGCTGGTGCTCCTCTTGATGCTGGGCCTGGCGGCCTACTTGTTCAGCATTATGGTGATCAACGACTACTCGCTGTAAGGATATGTGCAATGCTTTTAAATGGAATCATTTTTAATTAGTTAATTTAATTCAAATAGGTTAAATGCTGGCGGAGGCGGTGGACCTGACGGCGGCGGCAGCACCGATCTTTCGCACTACACACACACCAGGGCTTCGGGCTGGTTGGTTGGCTTCCTGTTTGGTTACTTTCTGCACTCGATCCGAGGAAAGTCCATCAAGCTGAACCGTCCCACCGTCTGGGTGGGGTGGATCACCAGTCTGGCCCTGCTGCTCACCTGCATCTTCGCCATGTATCCCTACGGCATGGCAAAGAGCAAGACTCTGCCCATCCTTAACGAAGCCTTCTACGTATCGCTCTCTCGGATCGCCTGGCCCCTGGGCCTGAGTTGGGTGGTCTTTGCCTGCATGCAGGGATACGGAGGGCTGGCCAACTCCTTCCTCACCTCGCCGCTGTGGCAGCCACTCTCGAAGCTGTCCTTCTGCGTCTACATGGGACATCTGTTCATACAGAACCTCAATGGGGGACGTACGCGTGTCAACACCTACTTCTCGAACTACGATATTGTAAGTAATCAGAGTTTTTTCGATGATGATCTCGTTGTAAACCTTTGTCAATTGTCTTCCTCAGATGCTGCGCTTCTGGCAAGACTTTGGCTTCTCCGTGCTTTTCGCTTATATCCTCTATATTCTGATCGAAGCTCCTTGTGGGGGATTAGAGAGTCTGATTCTGCCGAACCGAAGACCAGCTCCCCAGCCGAAACTCCCACCACCAGCTGAGGTGGCGCCAGAGGGCTCCCAGTCTCCAGTTGATATTGAGAAGCAAGTTCCTGAGCCGATGGCAACTCCACTAGATGTTGAATCGGCATCCGCATCAGCTCCTCCTCTAGAACGCAAGANTGGCGCCAGAGGGCTCCCAGTCTCCAGTAGATATTGAGAAGCAAGTTCCTGAGCCACTAGATGCTGAATTGGCATCCGCATCAGCTCCTCCTCTAGAAAGCAAGATCGACTTGCAGACTAGCAAGGATACGGAAGCCAAGGCGACTAGTTAGCTATCGTAATAATAAGGAAACTCTTTGACTATAGTTTATTTATACTTACAAATAGAATCTACAAATACGCTATGAAAATAAAGATTTTTTTTAAATTTAAACAATTTGTTTATGAAACATACAAAATTTAAGATCCAGCGGACTTTTATCCAATGCTGTTAGAATAAAGGTTCTAGTGCTACCTTTAAGTTTCTTAGGAGGAACGAAAAAGCTTTACATTTTCCGGAATCTTTATTACAACGTCCTAAATCTTGGTATTATTTTATTTTTATAACGATGTGTCAAAAGGAAATAAATAGTTGTTTAAATAAGTAGTACAGCTTTCTTAAAAACAAGTCATAAAAGGAATGTTTGGAACAACAAACTTTCCCAAAACCCATGAGGTGCAGGCATGCAGACTCCTTGACCCAGAACTCTGAATGGGTTATGTGGGTTTTTTCTGAACTTTGAATCTGTTTATTTTAATAAAGTGTGATTAGTATAGTTAGCATTGAGGGTTAAAAACAATACAGATTATAGCGCATTAATAAAGTCTGAGCGGTTTCTTAGGTAAAGGACTTGATTATCTGGACTTTCGGTTCAGATAGACTCATTCGCTTGAACGACCTCTCAGAAAATGTATATCTGATTGAGTTTCAAGAAGCCAAATAAAATGCTACCAGGTGCCTGATACTGCGGCGTCTAGGGCCTGGGAAATCCAGTCGACTATAATTTTGTTTTGATTGCTCATTTCGGTTATTATTGCCCCGATAAGAGTTTGTTTCGACTGTTTTCGCCAGTTCATATTGAGTTAGCTCGACAGAAGGTACAAGGAAATCCCATTTATTGTTTCCTAAAAACTGAAATCACCTTGATTAGATAGGGATTGGCTTTATTTCAAAGTTTACTCTTCCAAAGTGCAAGCTGACGAATGCTTATAAGTTTTTATGAAAAACTTTTAATCAGAACGAAGAGGTTTAGGCGCGTGTGGAACTTTATTCAATATCAGGCGAATGGTTAAGAGTATTTTTTGATGACGATCACTTTTATGGAAATAAAAATTCACTGAACTACAGAACTTATAACTAGGATATCGAAGGATTTTTAGAAAATAATATTGAAAACATCTTAATTGTATAGTTATTTTAATATAAATGAAACATATATGAAGCATCGAATTTTCTAAACCCAAACCTAAAAGTGAAAACTTGTTGGATTTCTTCACAGCAACCTGATAGAATAAAACAGTGTAATACGATTTGTCATGTGAATTTCCACTTCATATTGTTTTGTTAAGACTAATGAGGTGTTAAGGCATTAGGTGAGTTATGCCAGTAAATGATAAACAAGCATTTTTCCAGCTACTTTAATATTCTTTGAAAACGGATCGGTATGTTAATAATTTGAATATTCTTTAGAACAAAATATACCGCTAATATATAAGATTAAATTTATTCAAGCTATGCTGGCTTAGAGGTTTAAATAAATTTTAATTTAGAAGTGCCCACCTCTTTGTTGAACGGAATAAAGTAACTAAACAAACTCATAGAAAAACAATACAATTGAAAAAAATCTATATTATACTATTCAGTCATTAAGCTTACTTTTTACTTCATTTTAAGTTAGTTTCTCGCTTCTGGACTACTGAACAAAGTACCCTGATAAGAGCTAGTGATTTATTAAAGGCAATTGCTCAAATTAATAAATGAACTTAATGGCACTTAATATTCAAGACTGTAATCGCAAACTACTCAAGAGTAATAGGAACTTGACATTACTTAGCTATTTTAGTGTGCAAATTTGAGGTTGGGATTATGAAATAAATTAACAAACATGTTAATAACAAAAAATAATACAATCATTTAAATAAAGCGGAATAAAATATCATTCGATTACTGGAGGAGATGGTATAGTATTATATTCTGCAATAATATTCTATATTTAAACTTGAATCGATTTTATCTAACACTTTGCATTTAAAGTTTGTGTCTAAACTGTTTCTGCTTAAATATATTACATTCATGCATAAATAAACAAGACACATCTTCGAACCCTAATCAAATATATTTGAACAAATATTATTTGTACTTTAATTTTAATGTCAGGCCTACTTTTTGAAGAAATCAATATATCAGTAAGCTGTTATTTAATCAATCTATTTTATTATATAGTCCCTCTAAAGCAACACCCTGTATTATGTGCGATTGCAAGTCAGCTTTTACGGTAACTGCTCCATTCACCTTGCGTCACACTGCCGCCCTCAGTAGTTCCCCGCCGGATACTACGCGCTCCTCCAATCTTACCAATTTCCAAGTGGCAAAGCACTTGGCTCCATTCACAAAAGCCCGTCGAATGCTTTTCGCGCCAAAAAGAACTAGAGACCGGCGGAGGAGCAGGAGGGCAAGCCGAGTGGCAAAGCTCTCAACTAGCTTGGATCCGAGAGAGCTTCGGCGGTGCTGCCAAGCCAAGGAGCTTTGCCAGCGAACGCGACCAGCAGTTGTTTTGGCCGTGCCGGCAAACACGGCGTATGAAAATTGTTTGCTAGAAAACCGCGCTGTTAGTCTTTTGGAAAACTTGCCGTCGAGCGGTTGGCCGGATCGTGCGGCCTGCAGAGAAAGCGCACGAGACTTAGTTCTGGAATCGAATTTTGGGAAATAGAATCAGGCGACAGGTGCAGCTCTCGGTATATGCCTCAGTTCCACTTTTCACGTCTTTGTGGCTGATTTTCCTCCGGCGGAGGCCTGCACTTTGCGGCTGCCATTAATGTCAACAACGTTGTCAGCTGGCTGCGGTTGTCGTCGGCGTCGCGTTAATGCTTTTAATTACATGCAAAACATAAAAAAAGCGTATTGCGTTAAGTGTTGCCGTGAAGTTTGACATCGGAAATTAATGCACTCGCCGCCGCCGCCGCATGCATTGCGCGGGCAGACGAAGCAGTTCCTCCACAGCATCTCACTCGATCCCCCGATCCCGGCCGGTCTGTCGCCCAGATCTTGGGTATTCCGCCGGCTTCTTTGGTAGGTAAGTGTACGCAAGCGGTGTGTGTAAACAAAGTGAAGGTGTTTCTGATAATGTTATTAAGCTTAACTCGTACAAGTAGTGCTCTTGATAATTTGAAAAGCAAACTGGGCCAAACACGGGTGTTGAAAAGAGTTTTTTATTAGCTCGCAGTATCTTTAACTTTTCTGGAGCTGGTTCCCTTTAAGAAGTATTCAATTTGGCATAGTTCTATCCAGTATTTGTAAATCCCACCTCTGCCATATTAACATGTGATCGGATAATTGAAAGCAAACGTGATTGTTCCAACGACATTAGCATACGCGTTTCAATGGTTCGCTGTATAACTCTGTCGCCCTGACTGACTATCCATTGAACTGTGCTCACGCATCGTTATTAATAATGTTTATTTAGCTGATAATATTGATTTCAAAATATAAACATTGACAAATTAATGCCAGCCTGGGCCTGAGCGATTGCCCAGTCATCGTCATTACTCCAATGATCAAGATCGATGATGATCATCTCAAGTGGCGGCTTGAGACCACACTCGAAAAGTGTGGCGAGGCGCGAGCTTCTTGAATCCGAAACGGATTCCCTTCTCAGGTCTTATCACATCGTGACCTCGCGAGAAGCTCTCGAACACCACAGCGATGTCACAGAATTTTGTAGCTCATTTTAACCGCTCACGTTTGAATACTCCAGGCCGGTCCAAAAATACCCCGAATAAGTTGTATAAATATGGGGTTTTATTTGTTTAAGAACACATTTCCAACACCTCATCGCCCACCGCCCATCGACGGCTCATTAAATAAATGCAACATCTGTTGGCGCTCTTCGGGGCCTTTTGTTTACAATATTGTATTCCTGTATTGCCGCGCAAATTTAATGCCAAACATATTTAATACGCACACCCAGGTCGACTTAGCCCGGCTCAGTTTTGCTTGTTTATAAATTTTGGCAGTCGACTCTTTAGCATTCTACGTCATACGTGGGCTCAGCACCCAAGCCCCTTTCTCCAAACCGTATTCATCCATACACAGAAAAAAATATGCCCCATTTATGATGATTATTAAATTAAAAGTGACATGTTTGGGTCCCATGAGAGCCGCACATCGTAAAATGTTTATTACAGAAAAGAGTGATTTCGATAATTCTTAGATAAACGTGTTTTTATGTATTATAAAGTTTTAAAACAGCACTGGGAAAACATAATTTAAGGAACTTTAGGTAAAAATTCATTTTAAACTGTAAAGTCAACAATTTATTTGTTGATATTCCTAAAGTTATAAGCCAAATTTACAAGCCTTTGAAACCATTAATAATATTTATTGTTATGGGGTTATATTAATAATAACAATAATAAGTTATCTTATTTTATCAAAATAATAATAATAAATATGTCAGAATCGATCTAAACAAAAAATTTCGTATCTTAACCCCATAAATTTAAATTTAATATTGAAACTAGTTCAAATGTTGAATTATTATTTCAAAGTAAAATATTTTCCTGCACAAATTTGTTTCCTCAAAACTGGTTTTCCCAGTGCATCGTTTACAGACCAGCGAACTGGGGGCAAATCGGATAAGAGACCGCGCGAGCGGCATAAGAAATATGAAAATTTATTACGTATACGCCACAAAGGCCGGCATTTCATTTCAAGAATTTTCCGCCTGCATCACAAGTTGATTGGGCTTGCTATTTTGGTCAGTCGGGCCGGGACAGAGCAAGAGGCCCGGTTCCAAATCAAATGTCTTTATTTATACGAGTATGAATTGTGATTTATGCGCTCGTCTTTCATGTTGCCATTTTTTTATCTCTCGGCTCCTCCCCGTTGGCAGCGTCTCACTTTTTACGCCTTGCGCTGTCTAATTACACTCGGCTGGAAAGAAAAGCAAACCGAACCGGGGCCAAAAAAAAGGAAAAGTATGCGGTCAAACACGTCCATGGAGCTGTCCATCGAAATCGGGGAGATGAGGGGCACAGTAAGTCAGTCCATCCAGCCTGTCCATTTGATTTGCCAGACGCGTGTGTGGCGCCTTTCGATTTTTCGAATTTTAGGCTGTTTTGACTTTAGTTTTGTATTTTTTGGGGCAATCGCGATCGCGTTTGCAATCGCAGGGACGCCGCCGGAATAAGAAATGTCGCGCGGTTGACTCACGGCCATCATAAAAAGCGGCAGCGACATTCTCAGCGTGAATTTCTTTTCAAAATTTAGCTCAGCCGTCGTCGCTCGCAATGCAAATAAAAGGTGGGCCATCCTGGGTTGGGCTGCCTTTTCTTTATTTTCCCAATGCATCGTTTGTTTAACCCAAAAAACAAAAACTATTGATGATTATTGTCGATATAGTTTTAATGTGCCCGTCGTATTTGTTTTGTTAAAATTCTTACTTTTACTTTTTTGTGCGTGCTCTAATTCATTTTTATGGGGCAATTTTCGATTGAACTTTGGCGAGTGGGTTTTTGTTATGCCAGGAAAAATAAACAACGCGGCAATGTGAAAATGAGCTCAGCGATTAGGTTTAACGATTATGAATTGTTCAGAGGGCACGTGCAGGGTCACGGCAAGGGGGTGAACTAATGCGTGTTTAATTTACTGTCAACGCAGTTACTATACACCACGGAGAAAATCAGAACACGCTTGAGGATTTTGGCCAGAACATAAAGAAGTGGCAGAGTCAGAGGTAGTAAGTGTTCTTTAAATGACGTTTTAAGTTGCTGGACCATCTTCTTCCTCTTTTATCTGTTAATACTTTTAACTAAAACGTCCTTAAATGTCTTTCCAAGGTATGTAAATCACAGTTTCTCTCTGTGCATAAGCTCGAGTCCTGCAGCTGGCAATGAGGAAGCGATGCCCCTTAATTTTCCTGCCTGTTGTCGCAGACTCGGACCTAATTCGATTAATCCATAACACTTCGTCCCCTGTGACTGAAGTCAAATGTAATTACCAAACTCACTCCCCAAACAAAGCCCGGGAACAATAGCAAATTATTGTATAATCATTATCGACAAGAAAAACTCTGCAAGAAGGAGGAGGATGGACTCACACTTCTGAGCAATTTCTCTGTGGCCACCGACTGTTTACATTTCAGCCTCTTGACTGCTGACTAAGAGCCACGGCCATCACTTCTGCCTTTCTAAGGGGAATGGGAACTGGGGACCGGGTTACGGGTATGAGTCTGAGTAATTCATTAGACGTATATTGTGCCGGGGAATTTGCATAATTATGCAATCAGTTTTGGCACACTTACACATTAGAGGCAGACACGACTGATAAACAACATAGCGCAGCCGAGCCAGTTTTTGAGCCACTCCTGAAAGGCCGAAAGACACACGGCGCAGACAGGGACTAGACCCAATTTGATTAGCACGCGCATACGGAATGAAGGCCGACCGAGGGTGGGTGGCGGCGGCTCCTCCATTCTCCGGCTCCCGGGCTGCGCCGTACGTGGGCGCTTAATCATCGCCTTGTGAGAACTTTTGTTTTCTTGCCGCTGAAGCTTAATTAGAAGTCAAATGTTTGCCGGCTGGCAAGGTCGTTTCCGTGCATTCTCCTAACGTTTTTTACGCTCCGCGGCATATGTCTCACTGGCTCTCTTATTGGCCATTTGTATGCCTGGGAGTCATGACTCCGGGATCAGGCAACAAATGGGTTATTAAGTCTGTGCGCCCTCCAGATAAATGATACCAGGAAGCGTTGAAAGCGTTGAATGGGAAAAGTTTATTTGGAGAGAAATGATGGAGGAGTTGACACCCGACCCGACGTCACCCTCGTCAACCCGTTCCAGCCCAGAAGGGATAATGGAGAAGGGAGCCGGAAGAATCAAGAAGTGTGGGAACGAACGCCTCATTTGACATGCAAAGTGCCATATGGCCCCTTGGAAAATATGCTCCCATCATTAAGTTCTATTTATATTCACCCGCGCTTAACTAAACAATTATAGCTCTTAGCCTTTTCTCTGGAAGTCACTCTCTTGGCCCAGTGGCCTGCCAATTGGCCAATTAAAGCGCAATTGTTTTGGTACCTGATTCGCATGTACATATTTACACCTGTACCAGTACAATTTGTATTATTCAAGAATACGTATATATTTATAGCTCTTTTATTCATGTCTATTGATTTGGGCAATTAAACCGATGAGGCTTCTGCCTTCTTGCCCCGATCAAAAATCAATAGAACCCCACAAATAATGCCAGCTAAACGCCGGCAGGGAATGGAAAATAACAAGAAGAACGCTTCGCATGAACAGGAAAGAAGTGAAAATCCAAAGGCAAACATCTTTAAATAAACTGCCCAACCATTTTTCACGCCATTCCTGCACATATAAATTTATGCATGCCTATTTTCTACGAGCAGTTTAGATTATAACCCGCTCTGGCCCAGCATCAGTGTCAGTCCCCATCCTAATCCCAATCCCTGACAAATGAGCCACACGCCGGGTAACAACTTTCTTCATCATTACTCTCAAATTGTTTCTGGGAGCATCGTCGCCATTGAAAAACTGTGAGCTCCCACGCAATCCTCGGGACCGGTTTCATCATCATCCCCCCAAAAGCGCGCTCGCTCGACCACTTGTTCCGCACTTTGGTGCCATTTCCGGATTCGTCTTCGTCTTGGCCGGGCCTGGGCTGGGTTGGGTCCGCACTCAGCCTGGATCAGGGCTCCCTTCACATTTATTTCTGACACACGCTCAGCTGCCGTTCTGGTTTATATTTTTGGCTCTGCGCTGGCAGTTTCATTTGCAATTCTAATTGCCAGCGGCGGAGAGCAGCAGAGTCCCCTTAATTGGAAGCCAAACAAAAACCGGCTTAAATGCTTCTGAAATCGGGGCGACAAACGCATATCAAGGGAAGCAATATTAGGAAGTATTCTTTGTCATGGTAAAGATAGGATCACTTCGGCTTGGATTACGGTCCAGTATTCCCTTATATGTGAAGGTATTATGCATGCATTATCTGTATTCCCTGAGATCCATTCGTTATGACATCTTGACTACATTTATTTGACATTTATTGTAGCCTGCAATCAGAAGCTCATATTAATACCGAAAATTACACTTATCGCCCTGATCGCGTAAATATGAACTTGTTTTTCTGGTTCCCTCATTAATATATGAAAGGGAAGTGAATAACCCCCGTTTGGTTATTTGTTATTTGACTAAATAAATGCTCATTCGAATCCATATGTTTTGGCGCAATCCTTCCTGTTTGACCCCACATTTATTTAAGTCCCAACCCATTAGGGATCGGCATATATTTCATCAACCATTATCGTTATGCTGGCGGTATTAAAAAGAGAACTTCGTTGTTCCCGCTGAGCTCAAGAATTTATTGTCCTCACACTTTGTTGAAGTTGTCCCTCCTCCTCCCAGAGGCATTCCAAATTTAGTGACCGGCCAGCTGGTTTTTAAGAGTTCTCCCGGCTGATTGCGAACGCTTCGATGTTTCGTCATGCAATCTGCAGCGGATAGGACCAGATCCAGACTGACAGGGCGTTTAATTTACTGATAAATATTTTTATTCCACAATAAATACATTTTTCATTACGCACTTGGCCAACTCGTGGCCGTGGGGGCAAAAGCCATAAAAACATGGCCAAAAACCAGCAGCCGTGTTCGCGTCCATTTCCATTTGTGTCCTGCGGTCATTATAATGTTGTGTTTGCATATTAAGACGCCGGATGGCGGGGTGGTGGTGCGGCTCCTGGGATCCAAAGGTCACTGAACTCGCGCTCGTAAAACGATTGGCATGGGCAAAAGTGAAAGTCAGCCACGGTGGCCAGCAGCGGTTAACTATGCAGGCAGCTCGTAAAAATTGCAGCCAATAAAAGGCGACAATTGCCGGCACTTGGCCGAGGTCCCACCACTAACCACTTGGCACTCGACACTCTTGGCTGGGATCATTGTCTGCGAACTTATCGCTCATCGGCCATCCGCGGTGGCTCAGCTTAATGCAGTTTTAAATCTCCCGCCGCACTTAAAGTCACACGCCCTCATTAGACGCTGACAGGTCGTGGTAAGTGAGTGCGAGTCCTTGCCACCATCCGTCACTCTTCGAGGACTCCGCGTGAATTATCCCCCGAGCTGACGTCAGCAGCAGCCACGCCTTCTCGGGGGCGGCAGTGCCACGATGACAAATTAAGTGAAAGACCAAAGGAGTGCAGCCACGGGAATGCGGAATGTCGAATGTCTTTTGTCGAATGCTCGGTGGGGAAACGCCCAAGTTTGCTTAACAGCCACTTGGCCGCTTCGCGGCAGGATGCGAGTTAGGGCCAAGTTAACGATGCGAGGCCACGCACCACGCAATAATGCCCCAGCGGAAGTGCGGCAAGTGCTATTTTTCAATATGGCCACCGGAAATGACAGAGGAGTCATGCGAAGGACATCGAATGCTGCAGCTTCCACCGAGAACGCAGAATCCCACATGTGACCTTATTGCATTCCTCCCTTGGGGAATGGCAATCGAACCGGGATTCCCACTGGCAGTTGGTTCAGTGAAATGCGATAACGCCCAAGGTCAGCCAAATGTTAAATACGCATTAGTGGACCATATTCAAATGCCATATGATACGCTTAACACACACACACGCAGCGAAAGAAGCAAACACACAGCGAAAACATAGAGCATTCAGAAACAATTAAAGTGTCTTTAGCAAGGGGCATGTTGGAGGTTCCCATGGGTAAGGCAAAGGGATATAGGTTTAATAGGGAATATGAATAAAAATAAGAAATTTAAGAATTTGCGCTTTGTTTTAATTTTTACAATTTAATTTAAACGAAAATTAAAATTAAAAAGTTCAGATGGGAAGTGGGCTGTTACAAAATTTTACATTATTTTAAAATTAACCAGGTGTACTTTAAGGATCAAATTATTAAAAAATCTAACATATTTTACCCTCTAATGTGAAGATTTGTACATAATATTTTCCTTTAAAGCGGGGTACCTTCCAGGTTCAGCTCTAAAAGATACCCGCCTTTGTCTCTATTTACCCTATACATGGGATCGTAAAACAATAGCCACTGCTATCTGTGCTATATGACCCGCCGCCGACTGTCTGTCCGCCAGCGGTGGTGCTGAATGTGTGCTGTATGAATTCCCACAGCGAACAAACAGGCAAACAAGTCCGTGGAATATAGCGACAATAGCAGCTGCTGAGTTTCCCGACTCGCGGCGATACCAAAGTCCGTGAGCAGCGCTCTGGCGATAAAACGCCTTCCCGGGCCAATGGCTTATCAATGCCAGGGCCCGGCAGCCAAACTCCCGCAGCAACAAGCTCCGAGAGCTAAAATATAAAATTACGTTCATCAGGCGAAAAGGACGCGGGATGCAGCAGACCAACAGGGTGTATGAGCAACTTGAGCGCCTTTAAAACAGCGGGCACACATTCGCCCCGCCAGATAAAGAACTCTTAGCCTTAGAAGAACATTAGTTGAACGACCAAAGCATCGGCCACTGTGTACAATGTACAATGAACATTGTATACACATATGTATACTAACAATCAGGTACAGATATGGCCAAAATAATAGGGGTAAATATTAGTATAAATATTATTTCATTTTTCTAAACTTTCAAAAAAAAAACGTTCAAAAATGCATCTTGTTCGACCAATGAACATTTTTTAAACCAATTTAATATATAATTTATTTCAAACTTGAATAAGATTCAGGATCTTAGGTTAAGCCTTAAGAAATATGTACAGCATCTACATCATGCTATCCTTAAGAAAACCTTATTCAAGTCCCTCGAGATTTTGGAGAGATCTCAAATTATATAAAACCAAGCATTTCTTCAATACTTATTTCTTGAACGCAGCTGCACTTGCAGATATATTGGCCATTGTTTGAGCGTTTAGCCCCGCGACCGTTGCCTTTTCTTATTGCGGGCAAACAAACAAAAACCGACTGACGGACAGACAGCCGGACGGACAGTCGGTGGCAGTTACAGTAACCAGTAGCCAGTATCCAGTGGCAGGCAAACAGTCGAGACGGGGCAATGGCAGAATGGCTCGCAGCAGTCGCATAAATAAGTGAAATCGCACAGGATGGATGTCGCTGGCTTTGGGGCTGCGGGCAGGGCAAACATCCTTGACTCCTTGCAGCAACTGGCGCAGAGAGTTATCAGAGCCAAGTGCGTCGGCTGAAAAGTTGCCCAGGAACTGGGCTTGGCTGGAATCCGGGGCAAGAAAGTGTAATTCGTAAAATAGAATGCCCAATCATTCGGCGCTTTCAATTTAAATTCCAGTCGCTGTAACTATTTTTTTGCACTGACGACAACAGACAACGAGAAATTAATTTTGCCATATTGTTAAATATTCCAATAATTCTTTCTTAATCCTTATAATACCGATATTATATGCATACGTTATGTATATACATAAATAAGAAAAGTTAGCTAATCTGCTTAAGGTTAAGCATTTTATTAACCATTCATTTTACAAGAAAATCGTTTGTTTCAAAGATGCAAGTGTATGGAAACATATTCTCCCTGTCTTTTTGTTTCACGATAAAGGGGCTTTTGAACCCCTAAAGCCGAGTACCCTAAAATAACCCTACAAGGCCATTAGTCCAAAGGAATAGTACTAATGTGGCTTATTCAGGGATAATATAAACTCACTCTAAGCTTAAGTCCAAGAACTGCCTCAACTCCTGCCATAATTGCCATTCAATGGTCAATTAAAGGGACATGAACGTGGGACATGACCATCGACATGTCAATTTGGCTCTCAAAGGCGGGTTTAGGGGACTCGCCACCGCCCCCTGAGCGGGCGCTGGCCGAAAAACATCCACTTTGGTGGCTGTGGGTGGGTCCAATTGAAAAACAAGCTTTTGGTTTTACGGCGCTTTGTTCGCTTTGTGCCCTGCGTTGGCGGGGCTTGTTGTTTTCGTTCGCTACTTTGGCTATTGGTTCCACACGAGCGCTGCGCCGGCATGCCAACTAGTTAGATTAATTTAGCCAGAGTCGCAAATACAATTACGAAGTCATTTCAATTTATTTAGCGTGCGACACCCCTGGCCGAAGGAAGCCACGGATACAGCCGCAGGATGCGATGCGGTTGCCCTTGGGGGCCAAGTAAATGTGTTTCGTCGCCTTCCTGGGGACATTCAAGCGGTTCAAGGCTCTGACGCTCTCTGCCAGAAAGTTCGAAATCAATTTGACGACGGCTTGACTTTAATTTTTTTTATCCGCTGCCCGCACTTTCGTTTTTTCACGCTTAGCGATTTGTCAAAGTGGCTGCCGCCGAGGCACATCCGCCCCGGGCCGGGGCCGTCAACATCCCATATATCCAGTGCCTTGACTATTATTGAACGATAAATTGATTAGATATGCGTGTGTGTGAATGGGTGTGGGTGGGTGCTCCGACTTATGGAGCTCCAGGGAGCTAAGGATTTCGATACTACTGCTGATGCCGCAGCTACTTCTGCCGCAGCTACTTCTGCCGCTGATTCTTATTGCCGCCTCAAATTGCTATTTCAATGTTAATTTTATTAGGGTGTCAGCAATAAATTCCGTTCAATCTTAAATACCATAAAAAGCGTTACACTACCACACACATGGCCATCCGTACACGCAAATCCACTCGGCCCCCCGCACATACACTCTCTTCCCCCAGCCACCCCTGTGGGATGCAGGCCAAGACGCTCAATTTCCATTATCGCCAGCAGCAGCTTTGAACCTTATTCAAATCTCAGCCGAAAATTATACCAAAATTGGGTGCACATGGGAAAAATATTTAGGGAATACTGCCAGGATAATTTAAGAAATAAGCTATTTATTTGTATGTTATTATGAGAATTATTAATTTGAACAATCAATAAATTTAATTAATAAATATGAATCGATTCTCATCTCGTATATTTTCTTATTCAACAAAGAATTAGATAAGTATGTTATTCTTTAGGAAAGTGTGTGTTTGGAGGAGTATAAAAATTATCTAATACTTTGTAACACTTCTATAATTATTGATTCATATATTGTTGTATATTTATGCTTTTCTCTATATTGCTTTAAGTTTTTAATGATTTATGATTTAAAATTCATTTAATCTTATCTGTGATCTTCTATACAATTAATAAGTAGAGTAAATTAATCCAGAATCGTTTAACTGCAATCTCCGGTGGTTTGTTTAATTTATACCTCCATTTATACCCAAGTGTATACTCGTCCTTAGCTTCACCGCATTGTATTTGGGCACACGCCCCCATGGACAGGCGAGGCCACAAGTTATCCATCAAAATGCCGCTCGACGACACTCGAGCTGTTGGGATTTGGGCCGTAACCATAAACCGTTTTCAGATTTACATGCAGGCCTCGCATGTTTGTGGCGGCAGTTGTTGGTCGTATACTATTCACATATTTATATATTTATAAATACATATGTATATATTTCTGGGTTTTAGTTCAGCCGAGTGGTCCACATTGATGACCATGGCCACAGCTCTCATCCAAAAGTTGGAAACTATTCATTTGTCTTGCCAACATGACCAACTCAAAAGTTTCGAAACAATTACGCCCAGCAAAATGGCCAATGGAGACCGGAATAATCCTTCTTTCAGCATCGTTAAAGTCGCATTTTTAAGCCAAATGTGACACAAACTGCCTTGTTATGTCATTTGGGGACGTTGAACCCACACAACCCAATCCGAAACTCTGGTCACGAGGTGGTTTTGACCGGCGGCAGGACGACAAACAAAGTGCACAGCTTGGCTTGGGCAAAAAAGGACACGATCCAGACAGACGCGTAGTCACAAGCATCCGGACAGGAAGGGGCATCCCCACGAGCTGGCCAATATGGTGTGCGCATAATGAATTTATCAAATTAATCAAAATGGCGCTGCACAGAGTGTCCTTTCACCCCGCTCCCAACCAACGAAAGCCCGGAGACAAACACCGGAAGCCTGTGTTTATGCCACCAAGTGTCCAGGTCCCAGGTCCTGTCCCTGTCCCTGTCTCCCGCCCAGTTCCTGTTCCTGTCCCTTCGAGTGTGTATGAGCATAATATAATTAAGCGAGTTGCGCGCCGCAAAGATGGGGATTTAATAAAGCCATTTGGCTGACAACAGCCATTCGGCTGACGAGGATGAAGATGGTCGTCTGGGTTGCCGCCGCCATCATCCGCTCATCTCCACAAGCAGCCCTCGGTGATAATCGCCGTCAGCCGGGCGCCAGTGCCACCAGAGATTGGACGCTAACCTCCACTCAGGAGCGCAGTTTTGGGGATAAACAAGGGAAGGTTTTAAATGGTATCTTGATATAACTTTTAATACATACAGTTTATGAGAAGGGAGAATGTATTTAATATAATTTTTCCATATATTTTGCAGTAGTCAGTTCTTGTTCTACTAAAAATCTATCCAAACAATCATTGCGCTCTTAATTAAATAAAATAACTACTTGTTCCTGGCCACACTTTTGCTTAGCAACAAGTTCTTGTGCATTCCACCATATTAGATTTAGTTTTTATATCCCTTGACAAAAAAACCTTTCAGAATCGCTTAAGAAGCACCCCGCTGCCAAGACGGACCACGCCACTGTCCGGATGGTTCCGGACGAGTGCCGCCTGGTCAGGAACCTCCGAGCCATCGTTTAGGGCAGTGCGGAAATGGAGGAGTCTCAGCGGGGAGCAGGATGCTCTAATGTTATGTAAATGACAGCGCGCCTAATGAACTTTTCATTCATTATCGTTAGTTAGTTAGCCGCCGGCGTGGTCGATGGCCGGTTATTTCCTGATCCTAGGCCCGACACTTAAATGCTAATCCCGTTGCCATTACAGGACCACTTTAGACCACGGACGACAACCGCAAAGCCCCTCTGATTGATTTGTTTAATGCCACCGGATCCGGATCCGGCGATAGGAGCGTATCCGAGAGGCCGTTGGACATCCTAATTTCATTAGCGCGTATTTAAGCGTGAGCATAAACTTGCCGGGCTGGCAATTACGGCGGATTTGGTGGGGGACAACCCCTCGTAACCCACTTAATTGAACAACGGGCGGTGGCGGCTGCAGCAATCTATCCGGAGAGATGTTGCTCCTGTGATTCCCATTGCGAGCCATACATTCCGATTGCCGCAGCAGGACGACGAGGACAGCGAGGACTCTTCTGAGGGGCAGCCTCGGCGTCGCTGTGGCCAGGCTTGGGCAGCTTCCACGGCTGACCAGCATTGGCGTAGGCCCAAGGATCCGCCTGTTGCTGCTACTCCTGCTCCTGCCCGCCCTCCTGCTCCACGCTCAAGATGCACTCCCCGCCGCAGCAGGAACATCTGCAGCAACAGCCGCCGCCTCTGCCGCGTCGTCGTCGCAGCAGGCTGGGCTATCCCGTGGCGTTACTAGTAGCGGCGATGGCCCACACCACCCAGCTCATCGTATTCCAGCCGACGGACCTGACCGTCACACCAGCGCCTACTCCAACATCACCGCAGCAGCAGAAGCAGTTACAGAAACCACAGCAGAAACAACAGCAGCCAAGGACGGCGCCGATGCTGATGCCGATGCTGAGCAGATGCTGCCACAGATTCCGTCGTATATCCGCACAACCGCCATGTTCTTCTGCATAGTCATCATGTTGCTGGGTGTGGTGGGCAATGTTATGGTGAGTGCCCCAAACTATTTCCAACAATTTAAATTAACTCGATTTAAAAATTTCGAAAGGAAATCACTTGCTCACCAGCCTTTGTAAACTTTCGGAAAGTTTTGTAACCATTTTCGTAGTACATATTTTGTGGTTGCAAACGAGTTCTGAAACATTTACATGCTTAATTACTGATTTTAGTTGGGAAATAATCAAATTAAATGCAATACATTTCATAGAGTATCAAAAGGCAGCTCAAAGTTTAGATAAATGATTCTGACAGGCTCTATTCCACTTTAAAATCCTCTCCCTCTCAGGTGCCCATTGTCATTGTCAAGACGAAGGATATGCGCAACTCCACGAACATCTTCCTCACCAACCTGAGCATCGCCGACCTGCTGGTGCTGCTCGTCTGCACGCCCACCGTCCTCGTGGAGGTCAACACCCGCCCAGAGACCTGGGTCCTCGGGCATGAGATGTGTAAGTGCTGCTACTCCTACTGGTCTGTTTATTTTCCCCGGCCTAATTAGCTGCTATGCTCTCCTCTCCTCCGGCCGCCAGGCAAGGCCGTGCCGTTCGTGGAGCTGACGGTGGCCCACGCCAGCGTGCTGACCATCTTGGCCATCTCGTTCGAGCGTTATTACGCAATCTGCGAGCCATTAAAGGCCGGCTACGTCTGCACCAAGGGGCGGGCCATCCTCATCTGCGTCCTGGCCTGGGGCATTGCTGCGCTCTTTACGAGGTAAGCATTCGGTTCCCCTGTCTGGAGGCGGTGCAATGAAACCCGGACTACCGCTCCAGCTCTTTTGTTTTTCTTGAATTTAATTAAAATTATTAGCATTATAATTTCTAAATCGTGCTTAGTTACTTCATCGCATGCTATCTGGTGTTGGTATTCTTGTATATAGTATAAACGTCATTGTCCTGGTTAGATCTAGTTTATGGCTTATTTCCATTTATTCATTTTGTGCGTCCAAGCATTGGGTGCCTCGCTCATTAATTATAAGTGTCAATCGCCGTCATTTTAATGATTTGTGTTTTGTTTTTGGGTTTCCGTTTACGTTTCCGTTTCCGCATCTTTGCCCCGTTTTTCTTTTTTTGTTTGTTTTTCATTCTACTTGGACTGAAGAATTTCTGGTATTGATGTTTCGCCTTTTGTTTGGCATCAGCGTGTCCATTTAAATGCTAAACTGTGACTGTTACCACTCTCTCCCTCTCTCTGCCCTATCTATTTCCATTCCCACTTCTCCTCCACTCCCCCATCACACCCACATTCCGCGCACATCCTTCGCCTCCTGTCCCGGACTCGGCCATTGTCCGAGTGAAAGCTCCCCGTTATCAGCGCCCTGTCATCTTTAATAAGCACCGATGTCCGCTATCATGGATTTCATTTCATTGACACTTTATTATTGTATGTCCAAGGACGTTCTCCGAAGGGCGACCTGCGACCCTTTTTAATTTTGCAAATCTTGCCGCGTCCATAACAATGAAATAAACAGCACATCGTCGGCTGGGCCACTGACCTCCCCTTTTGGGCAGCCCCCGTGGTGGAGTCACTACTGGAATCCCGGACCGAGACCCATTAATTACGCCACACAAGAAGCCGTCGGCCATCGAGGGCGGCGGGCAAACATTTTAAAACACATTCACACAGACGCGCCACACGAAGCCCAAGGGCGTAGCTATACCATGGGAGGCGGGGCACATCGCTGACGCACGTCCAACACGCTTGGATCATCGTCAGAAAAAAGGGAATATATATTGTGCCCGCCTGTTGCCTGTCATATCTTCAGGTCTAGCCGGCGAGGATTCGGGTGGGGGATGTGTTTAATCTGCGTTTCGGGTTACTCAAAACAAACGAAAATTTAAACTGGTTTGTTTGATGAAAAAATATTTGCACCCATCCTGTAGGACTATCTTGTGTTATAATATTTATTATTCCATCTGTTCATTAATATTCATTGAAACTTTAAAAACGTTTTTTATATAAACAAATAGGGGCTTTCTTTAATAATAAATATGTATACTTATTATAATTGTGGTTTAAAAAATATCTTTATAAATATTATATTTTTATAAGCCATTTTTACAAAATGTTTGCATAGAAGCATGTATGATATCTACTAAAATTATAAAAGAATATAAAAAGGTTCTTCAAATTCTACAACTTTAAACCCTATTTCCCTCACACTTTTTATTCACGGACCTCATCTGGTAGCTTTATTCAAATTGTAAGCCCTACTAAGTGCAGCATTCCGTGCTTGACCAGCTAGCTTGACTACCTGGGCCATCCTCTTTCTATCCTTTGAAGACCATGTATGTCCTAAACACAATATATATATATATATATCTTTCCATTATTTTGACTTACAAGAACAGTTTATAAAATTAAATATGAAGCAACCGAATTTCTCCTTAAAATTTAAATTAAAAACACAAAGTTTTAACAACTATGGTTGCAGATAATCTTGCATTTAAGTCTGGATATTAATTTTCAAGGGCTGGCTGCCCCAGGTAATAATAAAAAGAATCCCATCTCTGTAATCGGGTCACGAAAATCGTTCCTAGGCCAGACAGGTTCATTAGTGAGGTGAACTCTGTTCCAGTAGACTTGGTTAACCTCTCGTTCATCGTCATCGGTCCATCGTCATCCTTTATTTCTATTCTGCCTTATCTTTCTCTTTCCCGCCACTCTGGGCTCTACTCTGCCTTTAACCTCCTGGATCCAACCATATCCATTATCCATTATCCGTTATCCACTCCCCCGTGACCCCGCAACCTGATTACGTTTCTTGTTTGCTCTCTCTCCCCCTCTCAACTAACCCCGAGCAGCCCCATTCTGTGGGTGGCCGAGTACAAGCTGGCCGAGTACATTGATGGATCGTCGGTGGCCGTGTGCCTCACTCAGGCCATCACCGACTGGACCATTGCCTTCTTCCTGATGACCATTTCCGTATTCTTTGTGGTACCGTTCGTCACTCTGGTGGTGCTGTACGGCATCATCGCCAGGAACCTGGTCTCCAACCGGGGCGCCATGCTGCGTGCGCGTCCCACGAAGCCGGAGCTGAGCCTGAAGGCCCGTAAGCAGGTGGTCCTGATGCTCGGCGCCGTCGTTCTCTCCTTCTTCGTCTGCCTGCTGCCCTTCCGGGTGCTCACCCTCTGGATCATCCTCAGCACGGACCAGACGCTCCACGACCTCGGGCTGGTGCGCTACTACAGCCTGCTCTACTTTTGCCGGATAATGGTATACCTGAATTCGGCCATGAACCCCATTTTGTACAACCTGATGTCCACGAAGTTTAGACGGGGCTTCAGTCGCCTCTGCCAGGATGCAGCCATACTGTTCCTAGAACTGGTTACCCTGGGAAGACGAAATGAGGGCGCATCACGCGGACGCAGCGGCACCTTGTCGCTGGGAATGGGCACCAATACCAATACGAACACCAACTCATCAAATGCCACGGCTGCCACGAGTTCCAGCATCCTGTCCAGGAGCTCGAACCGCCGGTGCAGCGAGGACATCAGCCGCACCCGCTTGAAGATCGAACTGCAGATGCCATGCGGCAGTGATCTGGAGGTCATGGCCATGTTGAAACACTCGGAGCTGGGCAAGATAGCCCGCAGAGAGAGTGATAGCCGCTTGATGAGCCTGAGAAACCCTCAACCTCGACGCCAAAAACCTCAAATCAGTTTCGATGAGGAGGCTCTGGGTGGAAGCCGGACTGGAGCGGCGAAGGAGAAACTGCCTGCCGGAAATCCTCCCAAGATAGACCTCCCTTGAGCAAGAAATCGCCCGTAACCCGTTTAAACGCTCGCTTCACTTGGCTGGAATGTGTCGATGGCTGCTGATCCCGGCACACAAATCCCATCCAGAATGCCTTTTGGCAGGCATAATCGATTTCAGTCAACCGTTGACAGCTCACAACTCCACAAGGACGTAAAGGAGCTGGGACCGCCGCCTTGGACATTTCCGTACAAAAAAACAATCAATTTTTCGGGCTATTAAACTCGAATGAATGTGCCAAAGATAAATAACAGCAGCGACAGCCAAACAGCACTACAACTACTACCGATACTGGTCGGAGTTTGGAGCTGGGGCTCTGGCCAATGGCCGATGGCCATTAGGCTACGAAGAGTGGGAAAAGTGTGCAGCCACGGCAAATGGAAATGGGAAATGGCTTAATATGCGTTTGGGAACCCCATCAAGGCAGCGGATAAACATGATTTAGGTGGATTGAAATAGTTTCCGTAAGCCGGCCATGATTTGGGCGCCATTACACGAGCGGCGGCCATCACCGGATGTCCGAGGAAACTGTTGCCTGCTTTGCGGCGGCTCGAATAAAAAGATTAGCTCAGTATGCACACGATATCCATAGGTTTCACATATGTAAACACAGTTGTACATACAACATATACATAAACATACACACATCTAAGCTACGCCAGCATACGTAAATAATTTTATTTATATTTATACCTACATATATATACTTACACACACATATACTCTGCTTATAAATACAACCAAAAACACACGCTCGCACACAAGCCACACATTCGAGCCAGATTTTGTAAGTAAATAAATTTTTTATGACAACTCATGACGGGTCAAAGAAATCGGTTTTTTTCAACATGTTGCCCCCATCCCAGAAAAACCTCTAATCATTCTGTGAGCAGCCGTGTAATTTATTTACTCGTAATTCTAAGGAAATCGGAGAAATGTCAATCTGGCCTCTGTAAATATACATATTTGTACCATACGAACGTAGCTTTTTAATTTGTTTTCGTAGTCTTCTTTCGTTCTTGTACAACAGAATAAAATAAAAAGTAAAGTAGATAGAATCCCATACAATTCTTAGCTGTGCGTATGATGAGTATAAGCAGACACTGCCGTTTCCGTTTCCGCTGTGTGATTAAGTTGAGTGCTTCGCCCCCTGAAAACTTTTGCAGTAGTTAGTCGTTGAGTAGCTTTTAAATATTTGTTTTTTTCCTGCTCGCAGCGCGTTAAAACTTTGCAGACAACATCAGCCACTGAATACGCCCCTCCAATCCAATTTTAATTCAATATGAAATATGATTCTTGCAGTCCCATCATCGCCATATCCAGCTACAGCGTGGAGCCCTACGGCGACGGCACCGATGCCCCGGTCTGCACCACCGCCGCCGATGGCTTCTGGCCGATCCTCTACTTCGTGGGCAGCATCACCGTGTTCTTTTTTTTGCCCTTCGGCATCCTGGTCCTCCTGTACGCGGCCATTGCCTACAAACTGCTGCGTCCGAACAATGCCTTCCACCGGCCCACATCTCCGCAACCTCAGCCGGCGGGTGGCACGGCCACGGCCACCTCGCAGGTGCCGCCCAGCTCTAAGGGCAACAGTCACCAGCAGAGCAACGGAATGAGGAAGCACCGGAAGCAGGTGATTTTTATGCTGGTGGCCGTGGTGTCCAGCTTTTTCGTGTGCCTACTGCCTTTCCGCGCCTTCACTCTGTGGGTAATCCTGGCCAGCGCAGATGATGTGGAGAGCCTGGGCATCGCAGGCTACTACAATCTGTTGTACTTCTCGCGCTTCATGCTCTACCTGAACTCGGCCATGAATCCCATCCTGTACAACCTGATGTCCTCTAAGTTCCGCAGCGGTTTCTGGCGGCTGCTACTCACTTGTCTCGGCCAGCGAACGCATCATCATCATCACCGCCACCACCATCACCAGCGGCAGCATCCGGCGGCGGGCGGAAGTGGGCGCAGTGCATCGCGACGCCAGGAACAAGATGCCGAAGAGGGAGCCACACTCTCAGGAAGCACCCGGCCCCGCCCACCTCGTCGCACCCTCCGTCGTGAAGCTACCTTTCTGATCAACTCCATTTCCACCTCGTCCGGCACGGATCGCACTACATCTTCGTCTGCTTGGCGCAGCAACAGTTTGTCCATTTCCGGCCTGAGCGAACGGGAGCGGGGCATCCTGGGAGCCGCCATCATTGGGACAACAGCGGCCACCGTCACCACCGCTTGTCTGCAGGAGCGGCGAGCCAGCAAGATCTGAGGAAGCTCTTGGACTCACCCTGAAACCCACTCCACTGCCAGCAACTGTTCAAGTATTTAGTTGAATTCCAACCGCAAATAGTCATAGATTTAGAAGAAATTTTGTTGTAAAGACTGAAGTACCTCAGAAGAAGTCAATAAAAGCTAAAGATGTTTTTGAAACTAATAATTATTGGAATAATACACGCATGACAAATGGTCGGTTCTAAATCGCTTTACAATATTAAGAAGCAGTACAAAACTTAGGACGGTTTTATTCTCTCGGAGGGTATTGTAATTTTAGTCAGAAGTTTGCAGCAAACTCATTCTATTATAAACTGTTAAAAATGTGGAGTACAAGTTTAGCAACTGATCGATTTAAATCACCAGGCAGCAGAGGGAGGATTGATAAATGAATGAATTAAATTCAATAATCCTATTTAATAACTTACAAAAAATGAAACACAGAAAGGGTTTCTGAAGTTAATTTAATGATTTTTTGACTTAGCTATTGGTTTGGTTATATGGGGTTTGAATTTCCCCAAAAACAATAAATCGTTTAAAAAGATATCATCTCCCTTAAACCCATACTACCTTTAAAAATAATAACTAAAAAATATATTTAAAAAAAGGCTTACCATTTCCTTTCTGGAAGTTAAGTTAATAGCCTTTTAACAGAAAACTTACTTAAAGGGGATCGGGACTACTGATTTTTGTTTTATTTTTTTTATGTGGCCATAAGAACATCGACTCACCCTAACAAGAAGTGTGTGCCAAGAGTGTTTATTTGTGTGCAGATTTGTTTCGGCCTTCACTTATGTGTGCACGCCTTTGGAAACTGTCCAAAATGAAAGGAATAAAACAAACCGTTTATAGGCATCGGTACAGAATGATTTTATTATGGCTTAAGCGACAGTGAAAACCAAAACTAAGGGCGTGTACTTATGTCCATTGATCCCAAACCTTTCCATTTCAATTTATGCTCACGCAATCATTTTTATTAAACTTCATCGCTATGTCGTCATTATTATTACACTAATTAGGTGCCTAA
>VNJV01014885.1:0-26583 GCA_008042635.1 Drosophila nikananu | reverse complement strand
GAAAACCACCCTCAAGCCACCAAACCACAAACATGAAGATCTTCCAAGCCGCCGCTGTCCTCCTGGCCATGTTCGCCTCCCTGGCCTACGCTGCTCCGGAACGTAAGTCTAAGATTACTATAACTAAAATATATATTCAATTGCTAATAATATGCCTCAATTGCTTACATTTACAGCTGGAACCGTGCTGATCCAGACCGACAACACCCAGTACATCCGCACGGGTTAGGACTTGACAGCTCAACGGTTTCCTATGTCTTCCAATTAAATTTGTAATAAAAATAATTAAATGTACAAAATGTATAAAATGTGTGTTTAAATTCTCTAAAAGCAGCACTAAAATTAACAGGAGTGAAACCAGGAGATAAGTATTATTGATACACAAAGTTGTCATATTGCTTGCATCATTAGTATATAGAATATGCAATAGTAAAATGCTTACTCATCAATCTCTCAAATATAATCAAATTAAATCTCAAAATTAATTAAAACAAAATAGAAAATATAATAAAAATAAATGACTATATACTATAAATACATATTTCTGTAAAGAACTTAAATTAACAATTTAGCTATTGCCGTGCGAAAATGTTCATGTAGATAGCTCGGAAACTAATTAAAATGGGTATTAGTAAAACAAATAAGAATAATTTATAGTTTACACCTATTACAAATTCGTTGTATTATTAGCCTTTTTTTTATTCTTATTCAAGGCAACAAAAATGGACTCTAAAAATAAATAAATAGCAAGAAATGCTTTGAATTACTTCAGCTAATATCTTATCCAGCTTACAGGCGACAAGTCGCCAGGGAAACTGTATTTAATTAAAAACCCAGCCCAATTTAGCACAAGTTCGGACGGACAATCGCCTGTCACCCGATCTGTGAACCAGGGGACTGATTTGTTTACAGCCCAGGCCTGATTGATGGCCAATCTCTACGCAATTCGCACTCATCGCCCCAGTCTAGACATGTGTCTAGTATACGTACAACTTGTTATTCGCATCTAAATGGAAATTGTTTGAAGCTTGTTTTAATTGTTTGACTTGCAAACTGCTGACGGCCAAGCGGGTGCGATGGGTGAGCTGGGTTCGGTGTTCGGTGTTTGGGGCTCTGGATTCTGGGAGGGCAGAACGTGGCATCATTGCGATTTGGACTGGAGCTGTGGCCACTCGGAAACAACAACCGCAGACGCGTCCATATTTATATATGCAAGCAAACGAAACCGGGCAAAACTTTAAACAATTTGCCAAGCGAAAACTATTCGGTCGTCCTGTTTTTGGGGGCTCAGCTTTAGTTACAGTTCCTGCAACATCTCCTTTGTTTTACTTCGGTTCGTTACATCAACAATTATTTTAAACTTTCGCCGCAAATATTTCCTTCGCCGGTTTTACGCCTGATATAAATCGTAATAGGAGTTCCCAGTTCGCTGCCCAGAATGTCTGCCGGCGACAAGGTGGGGCTGGTGGAGGATACCCCGCCGCCTCGCACTCAAATATTTCCTTGGCCCTTGGCCCGGACTCTCGGCTAATCCTTTTGATATCCCTGCGAAGGCATTCCCAGGGCGGGGGAACAATTTGTGCCGCGTTTGAAGTGGCCAACTATGCTGCTCCTCCCCTTCCTCCCAGTGCCTAGTCGCTCTGCGGTGGCCGTGGGTGCTGGCCGAGTCAATAACCGAATGCCGTGCTTCCTGTAGCGCCACTGCCGAGACCTGGAATTCTCCGATTTGCTCCTGGCCAACGTCGATTCCGGTTCCTCCATTCAAAGCGATTTCGAGCGGAACTTTTAAGCCAATCAGTATTCGATTTCCTCTCTTGCACTGCGGGCGTTTATTGAAAATTAATTTCGACAATTTTCACAACTGTTTTAGCCTTTTCCGCTGGCAGGCATTTCCCGACTCTTTCCACCATCGGGAGTGAAATGAACAAATTCCCCAGTTGAGCCACCTCCTGCACTTTGACTGCTTTCAGACTGTCGGTGGGTGGGTCAGTCAAATAGGCAAATATGTAGTCCGAACTCAAAGCCTGATGCACTGCCGATGGCGTGCGAATCACGAATCGAAATGCTCAACTTCTCTTCAATGATGGCCAGTGGAGGTCCTCCTCGGGCCCAGCTCACCGCAATCCGATGCACGTCGCACAGGTGAACGTTAAAGTTTCAGCTTTGAAAGCCAGCTGCAGGCTAGAACTGCAGGAACGAAAGCTTTATGTTAGACACGTCGTCAGGAGAGGTTCAAAGGCAATTTTCTATAAGTATAACGAATTGCGCATTATGGTTATAGATTTTGTCTGTCTTTGGGGGGTTTTAAATAATAACAAAAGGCTTTAATAAAGGTTTTAAGAGCAGTATAAGAGGATGCATATTTCAAGTGATTTTCATTTATTTATCTATATTTCCAAACTAAATTCCTGACTAAGACTAATACTTAAGACAATAACATTTGTAAATACTTAATATTCGTTAGGAAACTGTAATGTATTATTTTCTTTACTGCTTTTCAGGAATGAAATTGCACAGAGCGCCTGCCCAATGATCTCTCCATCCGCCCGTTGCTCTTGATCCTTTCTCCATTCTGCCCACACAGAGCTGAAAACTCGATCACCTGCTGGTATCGGACTCTGCCCGGCTGTGGGTCAATCAGCCAGGTGACTGGCAACTCCATCTCCCCGTTGTCATAGGTGCCCTGGTAGCTGAAATAGTCCCTGCCAAAGGAGTACAGCAGAGTCTGCAGCTCAAAGGGCGGCAACTCAATCGAGGATCCTGGACATCTGATATGCTTTAGGTTCTCTGTGATTTGCTTGAGGGCATTATTCCTAAAGAAATTCGGCAAAAAGAGGTAGCTCAGCGCCAGGTATTCCTTGCGCCGAGGACAGCAGTGCAGGACCTGCATCTCCAGGAGAAACTGTTGTCCGTCTATCGAGTGCTCGGATCTCACGTCGCCCCACTTAAAGATGGCCTCCCTGAAATGGTAGCTGCCGCACAGTCCACCGCCGCTTAGGCGGGGCATCGAGTGCGGTGGGTGGCAGCTTCGCAGGATCACCGTGCTGCCATTGTTCTCGAGGAGCATACCCAAGGGCAGGTCATCGTAGTGGGTCCACGTCAGCGGCTGCTTCAGCTCCCGCCAACAGGCCTCACTGCTCGCAATGTGAACTGGCGACGGATAGCGGTCCAGCCTGGCGCGGATCCTTATGTTGAATACCCTCCTTGCCACTTCATGGAACACCGCCTGTCCTGAGTGCACGTTTAGGATGAAGACCAAGGCCATTGTGCAGCTGATCAGCAGAGTTAGGAGGCGCGAATCTTCGGCCAACTCCATCAGCAGTCCGAAATTGTACATGAATGTGTGCCAGATTGTATTAAGCATTGAGAACAACATGGCTATGGGAGAGAGTGCTAGGTAAGTCCAGGGAAATGTAGGATATAGGGAAACCTAGCAGTTTTTAATGTCCTAAGTTAGAAAGAGTTAATAAAGAACCCTCCCTCGCAAGCTGCTTAAGAAGCCAAGACCCTGGCTAAGCAGGCTCTCAAGCACAGCACACTTGAAGGACTCCTGCTCTTCTTGCTAATCCGGATCCATTGCATTGTTCATTGCGTTTGGCCAGCGCTTAGTTAAACCATTCAATTAGCCGGCTCGGTGAGTCCCCAACTAATTAATCAACAACGAGACCGAATCGGACCCAGCCCGTCACTCTCAGAGATGTCTAAGGTAATCAAAACATCGAGTGTGCAGGGTGATTCAGGTGCAGTATTCCGATATTGAATTGCCTGCTATGTATAGTCTCGAGTGCCTTGCAAATGACGTCCGATGGCCACTTGAATGACCACCGACTTGGCCGGACTCTGGGCCAAATTATTAATCTCCAACTGAGCCGCCCAATAAACGAACGTGGGCTAGGTCAGTTGCGTTTCTGGGCACATTTACGACTATTTGCGTTGCGTCCATGGGCCCCCCAAGTTTTGTTGCTCCAAAGTGAGCCATTTAGGGCACATGAAATTGTGACCCCCACAGGCCATGAATGTGGGATCCTTTGTTTGCCCCGTTGGATGCACTGGAAGCGCTGGGCCATAAAGCAGATAGGCCCAGTACAGGACAGGACAGGGGACAACAACGATGTCGGTTTATGGGGCTTTGTGCCAGGACACACACACAACACACACGCACAGCGGCGGCGTTACGGCAGCTCGAATAAATACCTAGCGCACACAGGACTCCTGGGCTGCGGCCCTGCATCCTGAATGCCAAAGTTGCCGGCGCGTGCTTCATAAAATAGTCATAATGCATGTTTTTATGAAATATGAAGTGGCCAAAAAGTTGCTGCCCGAGCAGAGAAGCCAGAACCCAGAACCGAGAACCGAGAATCGAGACCCGAAAACCCACCGCAACCTCTGGCGTCTGGCCTGGTCTATTTGGTGCATAAGCCAAAACCAAAATGTAAATATTTTGCCATGTAATTATTTGTGTACAGGACTCGAATCCATCTCTCTCCCATGTGTGTGGGCGTCTGCTTATGCCGGGACTTAAATGTATTAGTGAGGCCATTAAAAGTTGCCAAGTCGCCCGGGAGAGTAAAACCAAAGAAGTGAAATTGCATTGGGATTTTGGTCTTGGCATCCATAAAATAATCATCTAGTGCCAGCGGCGACTGCCAGTAGGATTTCAGGGATTCGTATGTTTAAAAGTGACCGACAGGGTTTGCAGTTATTAAAAGCGGCATTGGGATAAATAACCAAAAAGTATTTGTTAATTTTTTTGCAAAGACCCCTCTGTTTCTGGAGACCTTAGAGAGAATTGTTCGAAAGCTAAAAATCCTTTGAAAATTCTATAAATCAGCAGGGGACTGCAGGCGTATTTTCTGTAATTAGAAATCCTTAAATGCAGCTGGTTTTTTGCTACTGAAGTGGAACTTAATTCTGAACATTAAAAACGCCATGTTGCCACTCTCCTACTTCTGGATAAATTGTACCATTTCTGTTTGTTGTGGTTGGTTAGCAGGTAAAGTTATGTACAAAAAGGACTGCACTGGGGGGAGGTACAACCGACGGTTTGCGATTGACAGGCTTATGGGTTTAAGTTCAGCTAAAACGCTTTTACGGCGAGCGCTAGGCTGTGGGCCACTGCCAATATTCACTGCTGCACGGTAATTAAATTGAGACCCTGGCTGCCACACACAAAAATGAATGGAAGGGAGGCAGAGGCAGGCAGGCTCCATTTATGACCTCCCAAAGCCTGTCACAAGCACTCGAGGGCTGGGCGCTGCTCGGCTTGGTCGGGCGATAACTTTTGACATGGCAATACACAAATATCGCTGCAACGAGGTGAGTTGACATAAGTAGGAACATAATAACGAATTTATTGTGCCACTTATTTGCACTCTCCCGGGGAAGTACTCGTATATTTGGGGCAACTTTTATCGCTGCCGAAACGAAACTTTGCCGGTGTTGAAAGTGTTCCCTGATTTGCGAGTGCCGGCACTTGGGAGCTGAACTTACTTGTTGGCTGCTCTCTCCGCTGAAGCTCCGCTGGGGTAGAATTAGCAAATCAATCCGATATCAGGGAATTCGGGGAAGGTATTTTTTGCCGTCAAGGATTTCGACTCTTAAGTGCAAAACAATTCGAACGAGAAATGATCAAAGTTTAAATTTGATAGCATTCTCGAGGCCAGCCTGTTTCGTACGCCGTAAAACAAACTGGACAGCTTTTCCCTAGGAAATTTTTAACTATACTTGGAAATAAATTCCCTCCTCGTATAAGACAATCTTCTAAGCCTTTTTACTAAGTGATTTTAATGCCATAGCGAATTTCCCTGCACCTTTTCCGAGTGTCCTTGATCCTTGACTGTCGTTTCATTTCTAATGAAATTGGCCTTGCTCGGAGGCTGACTGCCCCTCGGAAGATATCCAATTTCTGTCTGCAAAGAGTTATTAATCCCGACTGCCTGTCCTATTCCCACCTCCCACCCACTCAATGAAATTGCTTGTTTACTTGGTATTATGCAAATTTCAGCGAAATCACAGAACTGATGAGGCCAATGACAAATATTGCCCGCCATCCTGTCTATATATACATTGCGTTGCAGTCCGCTGTGCCCGTAACTAAGATCCCCTTAAGTGCTTGCTTTGGCTGGAAATTGAAAAGAAATTATTATAACTTGTATTTGCATTCCGCTGGCCGGACTTTACGGCAGAGTTGGGAATGGGTGGAAAGAGTAGAGGGGTTCGAGCGTCTCGGGCTACTGAAAGTTTTCGGGTTTTCGGGCCACAAAAGTCACGGCATCGGACCAGAAAGGGAAATGTGTGTGCAGTGTACGTGCAGTTTAGGGCGGAATTTATACACCCGCCCAGCCCGTTGATAACTGCGATGGATCTGCCTCGTCCTTTTGCAGGACTTGTTATTAAAAAACTTTCGCCGAGTGCGTCGCATGTTTGGTTCTACTCGGTTATTTTCCATCTTATTTTCCTAGCTCCCCCGGGAAAGTTAAAGTTCAAAATTAAAAGGATTAGCTAGGAAGGGGAAATGGGGAAGGCGGGAAAAGCGGAGGGGTTAAAAACAACTTTGTCTATTTAATGCTAAGGTTATTTTTTTCAGCAAGCAAATTTTGGGCTTCCAGCTAAGTTTTTTGATTGCAAACTTTCGATGTGACTGCAGCGCGAGTTTGCATCTTGGCAAATGAAGAGGGCGCGCCAACTGCTTGGATTTCCTAGGGCTAGGGAAGGATATTGAGTTTGTCAATATGAAGTATGGCTAAGAATATTTATGCAAGCGTTAAGAAGGGATCAAAATATAAAGAGCATTCGCTTTTATGACAGGGATTACTCAAGAAAAGTAAAACCCAAGTAGGTCAAGCTAATGAAATATTACAACAGAGATATTATCAAAATTAATAAAGTGTAATATAAATGAGAGAAATGAATTTACATAAGAAAATTAATTATAAATTATAAGGAAACAATACATGGAGGATAACAAGGAACATTTATTTATATTTGTTAAAATATATTTACAATGATTTTCCCCTTAGTTATCCCGCTGTATCACCATTTCCGACATCCCTTCTTCCAGCTGTGTGTCGCACCTTAAGTGGATCTCGGAATGATGATTGTTCCTCCAATCCTGCCTCCATCCAAATGAAATCTAATTCAATTTCTAATAATACCCCAAGGAGGGCGGGACATAACTTTGCCAGGTCTTGCTTTGTGTTGCTAAAAACTTTTCCACACAGCGCTTTACTGCTCTCCATATAAGTTTGTTTGTGTGTGTGTGTGTTTTTGTTCGAGTTTTCCTCGAAATTGAAAAGCAAAACTTGGCCTGCAGTTGAGCCAATGGAAACTGCATTTGTATACAATGCATTCGAGCTGTCCAAAGTTCAGGGTTCCTCCTGTATGTCGCATCAAGCTGTCAACACTTTGCCTTTGACTCGGACCGGACTCCGGGATCGGGGGCTTCCTTTGCCGCTTTTGCCCGGTCCCACTGCAACCTTTGTTGTTGTTTATCGAAGCGCAAAAGTTTGCGTTGGAAGCTGCAAAGTTTTAAGAACTTTCCTTCCCCCTCACAGCCGCAGGAGCGGCAGGAGCAGCAGCAAAAACTATTAAAAGTGTATCGACTCATTTGAGCCATGGCTATTTTTTTAAGCCAAGCTTATCGAATTACACGTCAGACACGGCAGGGAAGGCTTGGAGTGATAACAGTGTTTATGCCACTTAAGTATTCCATTTGTCTATACTTTGCTTTTTTCTAGGAGTATTTCTAAGGGCAAATGGGAAGATTAGTGGGTTTTTTGGAGCTGTTGAAGTAACTGAAAGAATGAAGCATTTACAAAGTTCAATCTCCCTCTAAACCCACCACATCAATAGCAATAAAAAGCTAACCAATTGAATGTAAACAAATTACAATAAACAAATAATAGTATTCGCATTATTAATCATAGAGGTTGATGGACAACAATTGCCCAACCAATTAAGCATAATTAATTATGACTATTACTAGTCCGTTTTTTTTATAGTTAAGCCCAGATCAGAGTTATATGCAACCAGTATGCTTTTTTACAGTCTTCAGGCACCACTGCAAATCAATGACAAAGTGAATAGGTGCAAGTGCCGGGCATAAAGCATTTTGCATGCCAACTAACTGACCCATCCGTCCGAGAGGAGGCAGTTATGCCAGGACACGACTCCTGCAGTGTCTGGAGAGTGGCACGAAGCTGGCCAACAGGAGAACTGGTCATGTCAATGGACGCAAAGTGTCCCTGCTACGTGCCTGACATTAAGTATTGCCATTGCCCTTTCCGCCGCCATCATCGCCTCTCGTCGATTCCCATTTCTTTTTTCCATCTTTTCGCTCGCCACGTTTATTACTCCTGCAAAAATCATGCAAATGTCCTGGCCAAAGGATGCCAGGCCCGGCTTATGGCTGATTTCGAGCAAAGCAAAGTGTCCTCTAATGGTAATGGGTCCTAAATGCGCCTTTCAACCTTGCCAGCTGCCAGCTGCCAGATCCTTGGATCTCAGTTCTAGGGGACATCCGGGAGGGACAGTTTGGGAAGTGCCAAAGCGAAAATAATGTGTCAAAATATAAAAAGGGGTCCGGGAGAGACACTCGGTTTGAGTGCCACCAGTGGCCAACGAAGAGTAAGGGGTGAAAAATTACCAAAAAGTGTCTGGAACAGATTAAAAGTTAATCGCTTTGAAGGTCTTAGTATGCTAGGTATCTTTATTGAAAGCCTTTTTAATTTGTAAATGATATTGTTTATAATTAAATGAAATTATATCTTATGAAAGCAGTGTACCTTTAACGTTTTAGAAATGTTTTAAGAGAGATTATGACCATTTTTGAGGAGTATTTTTGAACTGCTTACTTTCCGTTCGTATTACATCTAATTGGAACACTCATAAATATAGGTTTTGGACGCTGCTTGGACATACTGCTTACACCTCTGACTACATTAAACACTCTTGAATGTTAACCAATTAGAAAAACTCTGTCTGCACTTCCAACTGGATTAATCAGCTTCTTACACGATCCAATAAGAAAACTACTGTAATTATTCTTTGGTAATATTGAAATCCTTCATGCTCTATTTATGGCCACTAAAAGCAGTGGCCGGCACAGTCTGATTAAAAATCTCTGTGCAACAAACTCATTGAGATTTCACTTTTGCAAAGTCGCCTCTCCTTGAATCTCCGCCAATCAATTCGCTATCATGGCCTTTCCCATCTCCACTGCCACTTTCATATTACCATTTCCAATCCCAACACAATTTCATTTACATTTTATTCAGTCATTCTCTCGTTTTTTTCTAGTGCAGCGCGGACTCTGCGCGATTTTCAATGAGGGAAAACAAATAATTTTCCTTCTTTCATTTGCAGCATTTGCTGCTGGAGCTGATGCTTTGCCATTCGGTTTGCACTTGCCCTTGGACCGCTGATGGTGCACAGTGGATAATTTAGCTAAGGGAATTAATAATAATTATTCATAATTTTTGAAAAATTTTACAAGCTTTCAAATCAACGAAACTGACATTTTATAGAATTTTTTTAAATGTTTCTAAAGTTAAGTTTATATTTTGATGCAGTTCTTAAATAACGTCATACTTTGAACTATAAATATTACATTTAGAACATTATTTAATTAGACTTTCCTCAAAATTTTAGAATTTAAATTCGCTGTTAATCTTTGTGGAATTAAAAAACGTTTAAGATGGATTTTCGGATTTTCTTTTCTTCCTAAAAGTATGCTTTCATTTATATTATAAATAATTTTCGAACTAAAATGGATAATTTAAAATATATTGTTTATTCTGCTTCCTTATTCTAAAAGTTAATTAATCCCCTCGGATTTTAACTCTGGTTCCACTGTGCTTTTGGTGGTGACATTCCCAGCGGTTGCACTGGATCCACCGTGGAGCACTTCGCCTCGACTTGGAGGAGCTGTCTCTGCCGGTGGCATTAATATGCAAAGTATGATATGCTGTTGAGCTGCGATTTGTTGCACTCGATTGGACGAGCTTAAATTTACATGCGGCAAATATTGAAACGCAAGCCACGTGCCACCGGGGAGAGCGAGTGGGCGAGGTGAAGTGAGGGACAAATATTTGCAGTTCATTAATGTTGTGCTAGCGAGTGTCATCGAAATTGGATTTGTCGAATCTAATCGCATTATTGTTTGTGCATTGTGGCAGCCACTTGGCGGAGGTCTTCGTCCAAGGCAGCTGTGGATAATGCAGGGATAGCCCGCATAGATGCGGTTTTTTGTGCACTCCAGAAAGGGAAAATATTTAAAGAAAACTAATAATATTAAATATAATAATTAAAAGCTTTCTTTGTGTTACTTTTAATAAGAAAACTACTCTCTGTAATTATTTGGCTATGCCTAGGAGAAAGAAGTTGCATTAAAAGTACCAATAAACTTTCAACATTAAAGTAATTCATTTCATACAACATATTTTGTAATAACCTCAGGCGTATTTAATATTTTTCAGGCAACATTTAACTATTCAAAACATTTGTAAAGCTCTGAATAGGAAAATACAAAAATGGTAGAAAACATATCAAATATTTGTTCAAAAAATTCCAATAAATAACATCATTCAGTGCCTTGAGTGCCTGGCCAGGTGAGTGCCTGCAGACGAATGTATGTATATTTTTAACAAAATTGCCGGGCACCGGGGTTTTTCGAGTGTGGAGCACTCGCATTGCATTTCAATTAGAGGCGCACGTGTGCCACCACCCCTCCTGGCCCGCATTTGACATTGTCCCGGCCAAGGAGTCACCTGTGTGGAGCGCGCGTGCCCGGCCAGGTGAAGCGGCACACGACCTGCGGGCAGTGCAACAATTGTTACCTGTTGCCGGGACACGTGTGCCTTAAGCCGCTGAAGGGCGCACAGAGCGGAAGAGGTGACGTGCCGTGCCCATTGGTCGTCCCCCGCTGCTAACTGCTGGCTGCTGACTTAATCCGAGGTGCGAAAATGCAATGAACTCGGAAAGTATGCCAGGCATCAATGGATATCCATTCAAATTCCTGGCGTACGCCGCTTAGCCCGGGATTTGCATGGGACAAAAAAGCACTTAGCTGCGGCACGAATGCAATATGCCAGAGGGAAGTTATTTCATATATTGAAATTTATCACGAGGCATGCGAGAGATGCGAGCAGGCGAGCGGGCGAGCTTTAGGATCTGCCGGGAAGGAGGCAGTAATTCAGTTTCAGGTAGAACGGATGCTAGCCAGGATTTTGTTGCACTAAACTGCCCAAAGTCCGTGTAAATCCCGGGGCCCTAATGTG
Source organism: Drosophila nikananu (assembly GCA_008042635.1). Classification (NCBI taxonomy): domain Eukaryota; kingdom Metazoa; phylum Arthropoda; class Insecta; order Diptera; family Drosophilidae; genus Drosophila; species Drosophila nikananu. The sequence continues at coordinate 15,307 of VNJV01014885.1, read as the reverse complement.
TTCCTCATTGAACAGGGGCCGATATGCGGCTAATAGGATTCCAAAAGACCGGCCCACACAACAAAGATCCTGCTGCCTGCACACCCGAGTCTCGGACAGGATCATGAATGGAGCGTGCGGCACGGGAAGGATGGGATGTGTTGTCTAATCTGTGAGCGCTTGCTTGCCTTACGCTTTGTAGCTTACATTCGCATTTGCATTTGCATCTGAATGCAATTTTAATTATACAATGCCTCCGGCAGGGTGCTGTATCAGCAGCAGCAACCTGTCCCGGTCCCTGCACTGATTGTCCTGTCCTGTGGGTGCTCCCCGTTCGTTATCCTTATGTTTTATGCATGCGGCAACTGCGCGTTAACCATTGCCGGTTGCTGCTGCTGCTGCCATCGCAGTTACCGGCTCTAAGAGTCCGCCGGCTGTTATCCCGCTGACCTGCTTCCGCCTGGCCTGCGTCCTGCGTCCTGCCTCCTGCCTCCTACGTCCAGTGGCCTTTGTCCTTTGGCCCGATTGCCTTTGCAAATGCATGCAAATTTAAACAGTGATTTCTGGCCATTCAATTGACATACAATTTTCCACTCACTGCCAGGGCCAGCAAACAAGTCGCCAGTGCTGGAAATAGTTCCTGTTTTTGTACCCAGATATCATGATTGTTTTTTATTTCTATTTTTAAAATGATGTTCACTTCCCTAGAGCTTAAGAAATTATTAATTATTTATTTGTAATTTAAGTCAAAACTTTGGGAAATTAAAGCTAGAAGGCTCTTTTCTTTTTTCTCTACTTCAGGTACCTTAAATGCTTATAAATGTACCTAAACTATGTATGTTATGCTGTTATGCTTCCCATCTCTGGCCCTGCATATTCATATATCCTAGCCCGGCCTTGGCCGCTCTGCTATAACTCCAAGCGGAATTGGAAGCGTAAATCAAACGCTAATGAAAGTAAATCCTCCTTCGAGCTCTCAATTTGTTAACCCGGCGACGGGGACTGCGGGTGGCAATAGTATTATAAAAATACACAACGGTAAACTTCGCTAATTACATCAGGAGTAGAACGCAGTCGTCGTCGTCGAGCAGCAGAGCGCAAAATAAATTGCAGCGCCCCCACACGCACACACACACACACACGGCAAGGATATGGAAGGATTTAGCCAGGTGGGCGGTTGGGTGGCTGCAGGTGCTGCGGCAGCTGGGAGTAAGTTATAACTGGTTGGCGGCAGGCGCAAGGACGCCGAGCACACATGCGGCAAACGCAAGGACGTCGGAACGACAAGGACGCTCCTTGTGACGCGACTGTGACATTTTCACTTGCCCCCCGAACTCCACAACTGACGCACAGGAATCAAACGTTTGATAAAGCAGCAAGGTATTTAACAAAAAATACAGCAAGTTCCCCATTTCAAGGACACACGCAGCTAGTGTTACATGAAAAGTATTTGCTATCCAAAGATTTAATGGAAGCAGCTACATTAAGTGAACTTTCGTCAAATATTCTCTCAGATTCTCAAATTAGAATTTCAATCTTAAATCAACATTTGTTTGAAATTTCCTGGGAAAATACTGCATAATTTGGCAGGGCCGAAAAGGAGCGGCAATCCTTGATGAGAGGGCGAAGGTAGGGAAGTTTCTGCGCGGCTCCTTGCCATTCGTTGCCACTCGCTACTGCCTGATTAATGATGGCTTCAATGCATCGAATTGTGCGGCATGACTATGTGCCCCGGCATGTGTCTGTATGTCTGTGCGTCTGTAGTGGTGGCAGGACTTTGGTGTTCGTGCACTTAACCCACTGACAGCAGCAGGAGTAAAAAGTTCTGCGCTTCGCTCCAATTGCTTGGGGAACTTTAAATGCGTTTTTTTTCTTCTCTCCGCCACAGTACCCAGTATTTTCGTAACGCAAGAGGGCCTTTGGAGAAGGAATAATTTTAGGGCGAAGAAAGTGAGTCCTTTTACTGCACAACCCTTTCAGAAGGATGCATTGTTTTGAGAGTAATTTGAAGTGTTCTTTGAAAAACTTTTTATGGGTATGAAAACTGAGAGCTCGAAATGTATTCATTACAATACACTTATAAAGTTAAATACTTTGATACAAATATTTTATAGTTGTAGATTGCCTTTAAAATTCAAAATAGGATATGCCCAGACTCGACTCCATCGCATGCTGACTTTCATCCTGTTTTTGTATGTTTCTATTTTTGCCCGGGAATTACTTTTCCAGCATTTTTCTTTGGCTGTTAATGCTGCGTAAGGATGTGGCTGGTCCTGTTGTTGTTGTTGCTCCTTTTTCATTATTTATACGCAGGTCCTGGCAGTCAGAGGCTTTTTGCATTGTGTCTGAGCTAATAAAAACGCAGCAGCCGAAGAAGGAGCAGTAACTGGAGCTGGAGCAGCGGCAAAGTTGTATTTTCTAGTTGAATTGAATGCCTGCGGTTAGCTGCAACGTCGTCTTCGCCATGCAGGAATGGCAATGGCTCCTGGCCCCCAGTCTGCCCCTATGCTACCTCCCTCGTCTCTTTCCCCCCTTTTTTGCCAGCAAAAAGTTTGTCCTCCGGTCAGCAGTGCGTTTTGACCACGAGCATTGCCCATGTCTGCATCTTTCACAGCCAATGAATTGAATTGTTGCTTGTTTTTCGTTCTTTTTTTTTGCCATTTGCCTTTCGTTGTGTGCGCCTTTGTTTATGCAGGCAGAGCATAAATTTTCTAAGGCTTTAGTTTGTGCAAAATTAATTTTTTTTATCTCTGCAGCCCCCTGCTTTTTCTGCTGTATTTGCTTTTATTATGTTTTATGTACAGCGAGAGAGCACCGACGGTAATGGAAAAGGACGAGCTGAGGCGGAGGGGGCCAGAAGTTGACCGCAAGTAAATTAAAGTTTTGTTTTGTTCGTCTGCCTGTTGGCTTAAATAGCCGGCAAAGTGTTTTCGTTGTCAGCTCAATTGGCCCGGAACGAACGCCAAGGGAGTCGGGCCACAAATAAAAATCTGGTAAAAACAGGATGATGCACTTTATTATCCGAATGAAGTGGAGCAAGCGAAAGTTGAGTTTGAGTAAAAGCGACGAATGTGTGTCACCCAAAAGTATTCCTTGGTTGGGATACATTTAAATCTATAGCATATTCCGGATTCCATTGTTTCCGGGCTTTAAATTGTCCGGCATTGAATCGAAATGCTCTGTAATTAAACGGCAATTGTTCGCGGGTCCCTCGATTGTTGGGTTAATGAGCAATTATGAGGCCTCAATTGGCAGTGACAAACACGGCCGACATGACGCTCTTGCAAGTGGCTCAAAACAAAGAAAATCCGCCAAAATGAACAGTTTAATTGGCAACAGTCATACACGAGAGCACTCGCACTTATGGACCTGTCACCCTGTCCACTGAGCAGAGCAGTGGATTTTCCGTATTGAATGTGAAATAAAAAATAGTTCTTAAATAATACAGGAAATAAATAAATTATGTTTAAAGAGTTTTAATGCCTGAAAATATTTCACTTTCCATGGAAAAGCTTTTCCATGAAAGTATTAAAATTAATTTCCACAAGGAGATGGAAAAATATTTGGAAAAGCAACAACTATTCTGGTGAACACACCTGTGCAGGGGCACGTGCAAAGAGCTTTTCCACACTCATGCACCTCGAAAAGCGGCGACAATTGTGAATGGCCTTTGTCGGTGGGCAGGTGGCACAGTTGCCAGGTAACAATTGCCAGTTAGTCCCAGCCAGGTGCCTAATCGGAAATGGCGATTTCCTGGCCCCGTCCCCCTGCACGCTGCTTCCCCCAACTTCCGCCCGATGGCATCGTTAACGGGGCACATTAGCTGCATATGTGCGAATTTTCTAATTAAAATTTTTTGGCAACTCATTTTCCGTCGCTGGAAAAGCCGTAAACGGTGGACTTTAGGAGGGGTGGCCTTCTGTGTGGAGGCGTTAAAACGAGTGAAAGATCAGTAGTTAAAACAAAAGTTTCTGAGTGCTGCTGAAAGTGAAATTAAAAATGCATTTCGCCTGCAGCAAGAGCGGGCTATTAAGAATAGTTGTGTTTTATATATGGTGCAATTATCTCCGACTGTAAAAGATATAAACATAAGCAAACTAAAGGTATTAGGATACTGAGGAAACCTCATCGCATTGCGAAAGGATATTAGTAAAATACAGCAGTAAGTAGCTGCTCAGCTGTATCAACAGTCGGCATCCGAGGCATTTGAACATCATTTAAATTAAATGCTTTTTATATGCCATCAGGGACTTAGTCCTCCTCGCTCCAGGACTTTGCTCTATTAGGCAGCTGCGTAGTTTCCTTGGGGTTAAGTGCAAGTGTGTGTGTGGCAGCGATTTTGGCCCCAAAGTGAAAACGCTTTCGAATCGAGTTGTAATTGGTTTTGTGGCAACCGCACACAAAGGCAGTTTTGAAAGTGCAGAAAGTGGGACTGAGTTTTCCTCCATTTCGCTTCATTTTCCTCCGCTTTCCACCGCCTTCCACGACATCCATTATGCATACGGGTGTGTGGGTGTGTGGTGGCTTATGCAGGTCCTTGTGTGTTTGCAGACACAAACACTTGAGAGCGTCTATAAGGCGCTCTAATTAATTGTTAATGACTCATTTGGACGGATTATTAGTGTTGTAACGATTTGTAATGACGCCTAAAACACATCTCTCACATGTGAATTATTAAATGCCACATTACATAATCCCATTTGAATTATTCAGTCCGGCACCGAATCATCTGTTGGGCCGATTATCACTTGAATGCCATTAGCATATATATCGGGGACAGCAAGGGATTTTGAGTTAATTAATTTAATTACAGGTGTAAAAGGGTCAAGTCTTGAATTGGTGACTTTAATCGAATTATTTTGCATACTCAAACAAGGAGTGGATGTAATATTTTACGCTAAGAGTGAAGGCTCAAAGAAATAGGATAATTAATAATCAGGAATTTAAATGGGGTTATTTCGGGTAAAGATAATATTTAAAAACAACTTTTAGGAAAATATATAAGAGAATGCCTGAATGTAAAACTGGGAAATAGAATATTGAAACCGTTTTCGAGTCACAAAATGTTTTTGATGTTAATGTACTCAAACTTCCAGAAAACATCTTCGCCTAACCATTTCAGGTATATTTACTTAGTTTCTATTGCAAATCAAGGCTTTATCTGTGCGAAACTTACACACCTGAAGCTTTAAGTACGTCAGAGCCAGCTGACTTCTGCAAACACCGCACTGACATTTCAGACAAACGTTTCTTCTGTCAACATTAACCCTAATCGGATATAATTTCCCATCAAGATATGATATTACTCCGTTCTGCCTGGCTTGGCTTGCTCCCTCCCCCCCCCGGCGTTTTCTTTTGATTCCCATCTTACTGTCAACACTTTTTGTGGCAAATTAAATTAAATCATAATTTCAATTACCAGAAAATTGACCACAAAAGCGGCCAACGGTCATTACTCTGCCTATCTGGCTCTCCCTCGCTCCTGACCCAGCGCCTCTCTCCCGCTCCCACTGCCGCTCAATTCATTAACACTTCAAAGTTTTCTCGGGGAAGGAGCAAGCGAGAGGGGAGAGCGAGCGAGGGAGAGGGGGATGGCACGCAACAACACTCGAGGCGTTCGTTAATTTGTTAGATGAACAACAAGCTGCTGTCGCATCTAAGGTTCTCCTGGGCTGGAAACCCCTCCGCCCGCTTCACGCGGGAAAAGCAGAGGAAGAAAAAATGTTCACAGCCTCCGGCCAAAGGCAAACAATAAATAAGCGCAAAAGAGCAAGAGCTAGTGGCCAGAGAGGGACAGACACATACGTAGGGCGCACCGCAAACCGGAAAGAACTATTGTTCCGGAAAAGTATGCCCAGCTAGTTACGAGGCGGGAGAGAAAAAGAGAAAAAGGCAAAAATGATTTCGCACAAACTTTTCTGTTTAGTCAATCATTTTAATTAAGTAATTTTTTTTTCGCCTACTTGTCGTAAAAGTTTTAATAGCAGACCAGCGGGCAGAGGGGGGGCTGCAGGATGGGGATCCTGGATGCTGGATCCTGGGTTCCTGGCTGGTGGACTGCATTTTGCGGTTAATTATAATGTTGGGCCTGATTACATTTGCCATGTCGGCGGCTTGGACTCTCACTGCGGGTGACTTTCAGTTAATTGCCGAGATTTGAAGTTAGTTAAATGTGGCACAAGTTGTTTGCAGTCGCCTTGTTTTGTCCACCAGTCAAGACGTCGTCGAGTCCAGGTCATAAAACGGCAATAAAAAAAGTTGCTAGCAACTTTTATTAGCTGCTGATCGCAGGGCTTTATCCCCTTCAGTTTCGCAGTTTGTTGCACATTTCTGCCGACCGCGTAATTAATTAAGTTTAGTTCCCGGCATCAAGAGAATTTAAGTGAAATCAATGAATCAGTCCAGCCCCCCAGGCAAAGGCAAGGCAAATCCGTGCTCAGGACTCGGGACTATCTGTGCCGTGGCCCAAGTTCCGTCCGCCGATGTTGGGTAACTTTTTACCCGGCTACGCAACGAAGTTTCGTAGAGAAAACCAAACCCGACTGCAGGTGAATGCCAATGGATGCTCCTTGCATTTTAAGTTCTGACTGCTCCCGCTCCTGCGTCCCGGCTGCTCTCTCTCCTATCGGTGTCCTGGAGCCATACGCTTGATTTCCTAACTAAGCACGCAAATGAAGCGTGTGCCCATCAAGGATGCGACTCTATCTCCCTGCGGTTGCACATGCCATTTATACATACATATAGCCGGGTGCGCGTATATATCCACCCGGCGGAGGAGCAGGAATCGTGCGACGTGGCGACAGCCGCAGAGTAGGTAGGAGTGTGGCGTCCGTAACCCGGCCACTCCGGACTCCGGAGGGGCTGGAGCTCAGCCCGTGTTTAATCGTAGAAATTATGCAATTGCCAGGCGGTGGGCAGAGACTGAATCACTCCCGGCACTGTGGTTCCAAGCACGATGAACATGCAGAGCATATTACCCAAAGAATAACATTTGCTTGGCTTACTTATGCCCCTTGGTAAGATAAATACAATCACAGGATAGTTGGGATTGGATGATGAATGGTTATTGATGAAGCCACCACTCCCGTAAATATATAAATATACTCAGCTCACGCGGTAACGGCTTTAAAGCTTCCCCAAATCTCAAATAATTGGAGTTGGGAACCAGTTGGGATTCAGACATCCGCCATGACATCCCTGCGGGACTGATACCAGTGTCAGTTGGCGGTCAGGCTCATGTGTTATGCCCAAACACACATCTGACAATGCCACAGCGCGCCAACTGACGCCGGTTGAGTTTATTAGAGGGGCCAGAAGCGAGCAGCGGGCTATGGCTACGGGGAACGTGTCTGGGCAATTAGCAGATCGCACATCTAGTTCTGCCGCCGCCTGAGGTGCTGGTGGCCTATATATATAGGCCAGGCCACACTCGCCAAAACTCAGTTGCTGTGTGTGGAAGTTTTGTTTTGTCCCATCGACCGCCGTCCAACAGGAACCGAAAAATCAAGGAGAGCCAAATGGCGGCCACCAAATACGACAGCTTCGAGAAGATATGGTCGGGTCCGAAGGACAAGGAGTACTATGGTCCAGATATGACGCTTGGCGAGGTGGCCCTCATCATCCTGCGGCTGTACTCGGACAAGGTGATGCAGGTGTTCGATCCCACGGGCGAGGAGCTCACGGGAGGCCAGCTCTTGGAGCAGAGCCGTCGCCTAGCCCATGCCTTCCAGCGGCTAAAGCTGCAGCGGGGCGATGTGGTGGGCATCTCGGCCAAGAACACCACCTACCTCACCGAAGTGGTCATTGCAGCCCTGCTCAATGGCACTCCCATAAACCCACTGCATCCGGATTTCGATTCTGGTAAATAGCGACCACAGAAACTAAAAAAGAATTTAAAATATCAATCCATCAGAAACCATGGCCTATATGTACGAGATCACCAAGCCCAAGGTTATATTCTGCGACCTGGACAACTACGCGACCTTGAGCGCGGTCAAGAGCAGCCTTAAGTTTAAGACGGAGCTCATCCTGCTTACCGGTACGTTGCCGGGGGTACGCAACATTCAGGATCTGCTGGCAGACGGCTGTACCGAGTACGACGAGAAGACCCTGTAGGTAGCCCAGACACCACGTGATAACAGGAAACCTCTAAGTTCCCTTATGCCCTTCCAGTTTCGCCTGCCCGCATCTGAGCGGCGATGACACGGCCTTCATAATCACCTCCTCGGGCGTAACCGGTTTGCCCAAGGGAGTGAGCCGTTCGCACCGCAGTCTCCTGAACAACGCCAAAATGTGAGTTGTTTCCGGCCTTCCCTCAACGCATTTCCACGATGATAACCTGATAACCCCCCAGCCCTCAGCTCTTCACCTCGCAGACAGTGCTGTTCTGCATCAGTCCGCTCTACTGGATCAGCTGCATCTTCACCCTGCTCGCTTCCCTGGTCAATGGATGTTGCCGGATCATCACCAACCGTCCGTACAGTGTGGAGTACTTCGCGGACCTGGTGGAGCGCCACCAGGTGAGCTTCGTGCTCACTGTGCCCCACCACATGGCTCTCTTGGCCCGGAGTCCCGAGAGGTTTCAACTGGCCGAGAAAATGCAGAGTGTCCATTCGTTTGTTTGCAGTGGATCCAAGGTTCCCCTGGGCATCTGGCGGCAGTTGTACGAGCTGCTGGGCGCCGACAGATTCGCTGTGCTGTATGGTCTCTCCGAGATCGGAGGCATCTCAAAGAATGTGGGCGGTCCGCTGGGCAGCGAGGGCAAGCTGCTGCGAAACATTCAGGTGCGACTGGTGGATGGACAAGGTCAGGCCCTGGGTCCCAATCAGACGGGTCAGATCCTGGTCCGACTCAACTTCCGCTGGGGAGGCTACTACCACAACCCGCAGGACACCCAGGTGACCGTCACGCCCGACGGAAAGTGGCTGCTGACCGGGGACCAGGGATACTTCGATGACGACGGCTGCCTCCACTACCAGACACGCGACACCGACGTCTTCAAGTACAACCACTTCCCCATCTATCCCAAGCAAATCGAGGACGTTATACTCCACCTACCAGGAGTCCATGAAGTGGCCGTGTTCGGCATTCCAGACGAGGTGTCCACCAATCTCACGGCCTGCGCCGTGGTCCGAGAGGAGAATGAGTTGGGGGATCAGCTCACCGATCGGGATGTGAAGGGAATCGTGGAGCAACACCTGAGCGAGGCCTTCCACATAAGGGGCGGTGTGTTCTTTGTGGACAGACTCCCCAAGACGCAGAACAACAAGGTGCAGCGGAGGAGAATCTGGCCGGAGCTGAGTGAGGCCACCACCCATCTGTGAGGCAGTAGTGTCTGTTGTAAATAAATGTCACCTGTTGGACAAAGTCGTGCTCTGCAGAAGTAAACAGAATGAGTCAGCCGAAGAGGCTTTATCGAAAAGTTTCCATATCTGCTGTTCCGTCTGGTGGACTGACGGTTTTGATTAGCGGCCAGCCTGAGATGCGAATGAGTAAATCAGCATCTATTTTAGATGTCACCGGGGACTGGCATGCGGCTCTGGCTTCTTGGGGCCAAGCAGCGTGTCCGACTAATTAGCAGCTCCGCTTTTGTTTCCTCTAGTCGGTGCCATATAAGACCCAAATGAGGCGCAATAAAGCACTTATTCGTTCGCCAGTGCCATGAGCTGCGAGGTTCACTACGACGCCGCTTCGCGGACTTGGTTTGGGCCGCGGGGCAAGGACTTCTACGGCCCGGAGATGACCCTCGGCGAGGTCATCATGCGCGTGCTGCAGATCAATGCCGACCAGGTGATGCAGCACTGCGATCCCACGGGCCAGGAGCTCACCGGCAGCCAGTTGGCCCAGCAGAGTGCACGCCTTGCCCAGGCCTTCAAGCGGCTGGGATTGCGGCAAGGCGATGTGGTCGGCATCTCGGCCAATAACTCCACCTACCTGACCAGTGTGGTCATTGCGGCGCTGCTAAGGGGCATTCCCATCAATCCACTGCATCCGGAGTTTACAGAGGGTAAGAAGCGTTCATTCCAGTGATATCAGGAGGATAATTCTGTTATTTTCCATTCAGAGACCGTCAAGTACATGTACGACATCACAGAGCCCAAGCTCATCTTTTGCGATGTGGAAAACTATCCCATCATCAAGTCAGTCAACGAGAGATTGATCAATCCCGCCAGGATATATCTGGTTAATGGTCAAATAGAAGGAGTGCTAGATATAAGTGTCCTGCTCAATGATGATGAGTCCATTACAGCTGCCGCGTAAGTTGATCGCTTCACATTTCAATAATATATCTTATTAAATTCCTTAAACAAACTCAGCTATGTGCCCTGTCCCAAGTTGCATGGTGATCATACGGCCTTTATTGTGTGCTCCTCGGGGACCACGGGAATGCCCAAGGGAGTGACTCGATCCCATCGCAGTCTGCTGTGCAATTGCAAAAAGTAAGAGAGGATCTCAGGGATTTAGCTGATCATAATTAATTTTTATTTACAGTCCCAACACCTATACCAGGGACAGCATCCTGCTCTCGTTCAGTCCCCTCTACTGGATCTCGGGAACCATTATCCTGCTGGCCTCCCTGCTCAACGGCTGCCGTCGCATCATCACCAACCGGCCCTACAGTGTGGAGTACCTCCTGCAGTTGGTGGCCAGTCACAAGGTGACCTTCCTCTTCCTGGCCTCGCACCAAATAGCCCTGCTCTCCAAGCACGACTCCGATCTTGTGGAGCTGAAGGCCCAGCTCAGCTCCGTGAGGGTTCTGATCGGAGCCGGCTCCAAGGTGTGCAAAGCGGTCTCCCGGCGGATGTACGAACTGATTGGAAGCCAGCGATTCATCGTGGGCTACGGCCTCTCCGAGATGGGAGGTCTAAGTAAAAATGTGGGCGGTCCGGTGGGTTGCGAGGGCAAGGTCATGAGGAATGTGGAGCTGCGAGTGCTGGACAAACTGAAGATGCCGCTGGGCATCAATGAGGTGGGCATAGTCTATGCCCGATTGCGATACAAGTGGGAGGGCTATTACCGGAACCCAGAGGCCACCAGGAGAGCCCTCAGCTCGGACGGTCTCTGGTTCCGGACCGGCGATATTGGTTACCTGGACAGCGAGGGGTATCTGTACATCCAGACGCGTGACACCGACGTCTTCAAGTTCAATAACTTCCAGATTTATCCCGAGCAGATCGAGGAGTTCATCCTCAGATTGCCGGGCGTAAGTGAGGCCTGTGTCTTTGCCATCCCCGATCAGGTGTCCACCAACCTCACAGCCTGCGCTGTTGTGAGAACTAAGAGCCTGGAGGGGGAGCGTCTGCAGGCGGAGCAAATCCGGAGCATTGTGGAGCGGCACTTGAGTGGAGCCTACCACATAAGGGGAGGCATTTATTTTATAGAGAGCTTGCCCAAAACCCCCAATGACAAGCTGCAGAGACGCAAGGTGCTGGACCTCGTGCGAGAACTGGGAATAGAAGCTCAATAAAGGATAGTTAAGGATGTTACAGAAATACATAAAATTTACTCAAAGATACAACCTGAAATGGAACCACTAACTACCATCTAAGACTGTCTTTTGAAAGTTTAAACAATTAAGTAAATAGTATATATATTTCTATTGAAAAGAAAAGTAAAACTTGACTTTAACAGCAAATCTACCCATGCCAACCCACTGTGCATGCTTAGAGGCTGATGGCTAACTAATGCCGGGAACTCAATGAATTCTAATCGAGATTCAAATTGTAAATGCCCTGGGCCAGGCCCTGCGAGGCATGGCCCCAGTTTGGGGCCGAGGCTGAGGCTGAGGCAATGCCAATGACAAGCAATTTGTTATTTGTGGCACCCCTGTGGCTCTGCGACTCCAGTTGGCGGGGAGGCTGGGAACATCGACTCGGACAGATATTCTACATAAAATGAATTGAAAAATTAAAATTGCAATATGCAATTGGCAATGGGCAATGGGCAGCGAGGGGGGCGATGGGCAAAACATACATATTTTATTGGTTTCTGTTTCTGTTTGGGGTTTTAAGGACCTTTAGGACCGAAGCCAGTCCGGACATTTTCGACATTTGACAAATGCCGAAATGAAATGCTCGACAAAACACGATTCAATTTGCCAGAGATGTGCCTGTGGAAGCAGCGTAATAGCATCAGTTAGCGGGTGAGAGGAGACTAAGCCCTATAGCCACATGGTCCGTTCGGATCGGAAGGGGTCTTAGCCGGGTCTCCCGGTCCGGTCTCGTTCGGTGTCTGTGGCCGTCTGCATTCTGCAACTAATGCGGATTATCCTGGGCTTTGCAAACTGCACCCAAGGTGTAAATTTGTGTGCCAGGGATTTGCATGACCAACGAATAACTGAATGAGTCCTGCCAGGGCTAAGTCGGTGAGTGAATGAATGAATGGGGTAAGTGAATGAACGGAGGTAGGCCAGTGAGTTGCTCAACAATTTCCGGCTAGAGGATAAGCCCAGGGGGGTCGGCAAACCGTGCATCCTTTCCTTGAAAATGTGCCAATCCGGACATCCAATTTCAAATAAATTACATCAATATTTCTTTGGAGAAAACAGTTCTTGACCACATAAAACCTCAACAGAGTTAAAATTCGACTCCGGCTTAGTGGCTCAATTTGTGAAATTAAAATATGAAATGCCTGTTTCCCCTTGGACAGTCTGAAAAATCGTCTCAAAAATGTGCAGGACTCTGGCTAAGGAGGCATTCTTATGGCAAATAAATTTACATCTCCTAAATACCTCTGTTAAAACTATTTGGTTATGCAATTGCATTTGACCAGCAGGTAAGCATTTTAAAAATATATATACACACAACCATATTGTTTGCATTCGGTTTGCTTTTTTGCGCACAGCAAATATTTTCAGGAAACGAAATGCAACAATTTATGATTTAAAATTTCATCAAGGAAATGCACAGCATATGGAATCGCATGTAAACAAGGACAACAATAAAACTGTACCGACAGGAGCACGGAAAGTGGAAGCCCACTCAACCCAACCCGAACTGGGATAAGGGGGAAGTTTGTTCAGTTTCCAGGTTGGTCCTGTAATTAAACAAGCATTTTCGGGGCTACCCCGTGTGGATCTATGCCCAGAGAGAGAGAGAGGGAGAGGAANGAGAGGAAGAGGAAGAGAGAGATATCTCGCATATGTCCTGCGCCAGGGAACATGTCCTGCGACTCGATCGCTCAACTGCCGCACATCTGCCGTGCGTTGATTTCGCCCGAGGAGGGTTGAAAGTGTTTGCCCAGCTCATAGTGGTGGCAACTATTGCGGCCACAGGGACTCCGGCAAAAAGCCGTTACTTTCAATGGTGCTCAGAGCGCACCTGGAACAGGATGGAGTGGGTTCTCGCGGAGGCACAAGCCCTCATGCAAATGCAACTATCATGCGTTTTTAATTGTCTAAAGAAGGATATTGTTAAACACAAAAGCGAGTAATTATCGGAATAATACTTTTGATGATCTAAGGGAAATATAATGCTACTCCAAATTTCACGTAATTTTAATTACGTGTTAATTTCTCAATAATAATAATGCATACATCAAACAAGGATGTTTTTAAAGCCTTTGTTAAATTCTTTAATCAAATAAAAATCATCACAAGTTGAAGGGTTTAGTAATTTACAAACGTTTAACTTGAATACAATTGTTCTCCCCTATTCCTAAATTGAACTCCCACCGCTTAAACTATATAACTATATATGTAAATGTAAGCTAAACCTTTAACTTTAATTTCCAAAATAAAAGCCTAGTTGGAGTTGCCCTAAAGGACCGCAGTAAGTGTCCAAACAGAGGCACGCGTGACAGAGACAACTGAAACCACAACTGGGCTGCTACGAACTTGCAATGTGAATTGTCTGTGGTAAGGTGATATTTATAGCAGCTTGCTCACCTCCAGGGTCCGGCGCAGGGGCCACATTCAAATCAACTTCAAGCTCATGCAATTTTTATGCCCCGCCCACTGTGGCAACTGAGCCACTCAACCACTCGCCACCCACCTTTGGGCCTACACGTGCATCTGACTTGTGGTCATTCGGCAGCAGTCCCCGAAGAGTGAAGCAAGTGTGCGTGGTCCTAGGAACGGTCAGGGACATCTCGCCGTGTTTGTCGGTTAATAAAATGTATGTTTTTGTTGCCCTGCGGTTGCCCAAGTCTCCAAAGCCACCCCATCCACCCACTGCACCCCCTGCGGAGGAGCGTGCATATATTACCCGCCCTTTATCGAGCATTTTTATGCGATTTCCCGGTGTCGACCTGCTGCGGCTGATGCTTTTATCTGCTCAATGCGCTCGAGCGTGCCCGGGCTGCCAATGAGGCATAAATTCTTGATTTCACGCACTTTTGATTGATGGCAAAGGAAGTGCGAAAATCCTTACTACACCGGGAGAAACAATTACACAAGAATTCGTCAGTTCTTTACACTTTAATCGATGTGGACTTTGGTAATGCAGTTGTAGATATAGATTCATACATCTAGTTGAGACACAGACTTAAATTATTATTTATTATCTATTGCTAAGGTTGATTTTGGTACAGTGTACAAAGCATATTGGTTTGCCTCCGTCTTCAAGGATGCGGGGCTCTTTAAGGCTCTCCAAAATCTCCAAAAACGCCAAAAACACACAAAATTACAATCGGATTCGATGTAAAGCTGCGGGCCTCCAAATGATAAACAGAAAACTTATCCCCACACAATAGAATCAGAAGGCGTGTATATTTTGTGTGTTGGTGTGACAAAAGTGGGCCCGATAAGACTTTGAATGGAAAAGGTGCATCCTAAGCCCGGCCAGGGTGGCAAAGTATTTAAAGCGGCTTCACATTCGGGCTAAGATAAGCCAGAGAAGATGGACTTTGAAAAAATGTCGGACTGACTACATAAAGTATTTGAAATGCTCTAACTTATTAGAATTATAACTAAATTTAACTTGAGGAAGTTATTAATAAACAATAAATACTTTAAAACCTACAATTCAAATTAGTTTGCATTATTATTGACAATAAGAGTCAAGCTTTAAATGTTTATAGCAAAAGATTCTTTCTAAGGTATTTAATGGTTCTCAATATTGAGTTTCCCCCTCTAATATGTTTAATAATGAATTAATTAATTAATGCAGCCATAAGACAGCAGAAAGAGGAAATACAGCAAATTGGAATTCATCTTAAGGCCAAGCTCAAGTTCTATAAATAAAAGGCTCACTTTTTCGATGTTCAATATATTCGATTTCGTCCCGATAGTTCCTTCGACCGGCCGACGTGAGGATCCGCAGCTGCTAGGCTGGCTTTAATTTCCTTGGGACAGGAAGCCCACCACCGGAAAACTTTCTTGGCCTGACTA
>VNJV01014882.1:0-90093 GCA_008042635.1 Drosophila nikananu | reverse complement strand
AATTTCGATAATAAATTCGCCCCCTTACATAAATAAGAATCTACACCCACCACACTCACACACAATTGGTTCAGTTCAACTTGACATAACATTTTCATAAAAATTTAATACAAACATTAAATTTACAAATATATATATATATAAAAACAATTCACAATCACATATAAATTTTTATCATTTTTGTTTTCGGATGTTAAATATTTCGATTTCGCTATATCCTTCCTCAAAATAAGGTTTAAAATTTACTATTTAGTCCAGAGCAAGAAATCCAAGATCAAAGTTCTTGTTGGTACGCATTACGTGTGTTCGCTGCCAATCGTCATTGATTGATCAATCGATCAATGAATCAATCAGCTACGGCTTGTGGTTGGCGGATTTCTGTGTTCCGTCTTTACATTGGGATTAATATCATGCATTCCCCTAGACCTTCTTGCCGGCGCCGCAGCGCCCGCGCAGTGAAACTCGATCGCATCAATATCATTTGTACTCTCTATGTAAAATTCGTTTCCATGAATTGTGCCTTTCTTGTAGACTCGATCCTCTTCGGAGTTATCATCCTCCTCCGTGTTGTTGTCCTCCTCCTCCTCCTCCTCGTCCTCCTCGCCGCCTCCATTGTTGAATATTAATCGAGCCTCGCTGGTCCGCTTGCGCTTCTTGCTCGCTATCTTCCTGTACCGCACCGAGTTTCTGGTCACGTGGTTGCTATTGCGCTGCAGGATGTGAAATGGGGGGATAATGGTGAGCATTTCGAATACATAAATCTCTATATATTGCCCACCTGTAAAACAGCAAAGATTATGGAGAATATGGTGATGATCAGCAGGCAAATGGCCACCGCAATGGCTGTGATGGCCGTCAGCGGAGAGTCCAGCCGCAGGACAAACTCATTGCCATTGCCTTCACTGCCCAGGGCGCGAGCGGCATCCGAGGAGTATCCGCTCTTGTAGGCGCCCACTACTGTGCGCCGCTTGCCGCCCGTGGAGGTGGCTTTACACTCGCCTGGAATATGATGGAATATATGGAAAATTTCCACAAAAATCAGTATTTAATTCCTACCAGTTTCCCCATCGCAGTGGCAACAGGGTGCTGGCGCCGACGATGACGACGAATTCTCAGCTGCATTGTCCACAGTCTGATTTGGACAACAGGACACACACTCGCTGTTCAGCTGGTCCAGGTGGAGCGGTGGGGCACAGGCCTTGCAGGCAAACTGGCCAGGTCCAAAGCAGGAGCGGCACGAGTCGTGACAGGTCTTGCACGTGGCTGTAGTTGAGTCGTAATACTGCGAGCTGAGGCATTCCATGCACAGGCCGCCATCGAGCATCGAGTGCGGGGGACACGAGGTGCAGGCCAAGGGCCCGGCATCTGAAAAGAAATATTAGTTAGTTCTAGATGCTATTTCCAATATTCAAGTAGCTCCCCATACCGTTGCATGTCTTGCAGTAATGATGGCACTTCTGGCAACCAAAGTCCGACTTGTAGAAGCCCTCGGGGCACTCGGGATGACACTCGCCGGCGGCCAGTTGCCAGCCGGTTGGACACTGAACGCACTGGTTGCGCCTCGGCCCGCTGCAGGTGTGGCAGCTGAGGTAGCACTTGGCGCAGATGCCGCGATCGCTGTAGTACCTGTAGAGCCAAAGAGAGTGGATTAGTGGCGTGTTAAGGTGACACAAGATATTTTAAGTTACCCATCGGCACAGGTGGTGCGGCATTCGCCGTTCTGTAGCTCCAAACCCTTGGAGCAGTTGCTGCAGTTCGTCCGCGATACACACTGGCTGCAGGTGTGCAAGCATGGCGAGCAGACGCCCGCAGTTTCCATGAAGAAGCCATCCTGGCAGCCACTCACACAACGGCTCTGTTCGAGCAACCGATTTGGAGGGCAGGACATGCAATTCGTCTCCAAGTGGCCGTTGCAGGTCTCGCAGGAAGCGTGGCACGGTCGACACTCGCCGTCGGCTTGGCTAAAGAACTCAGCTACAAGGATTAGAGACGACAGATTAAAGAGAAACATGAGGTGAAGAAGGCTTCAGCGTAGTAAGGTGAATACCTTCATTGCAACCCTCGCTGCCCGTAACAATACACTTGTCTCTCTTGGTCAGCGTCCAGTTTTCAAGGCACTCGGAGCAGGCACCGCCATTGCTGGTGCAGGTCTTGCATCCGTCTTGACAGGGCATGCACTCCAGCCTCTTTTTGTCCGCATAGAAACCTTCGGGACAGCTATTAAGGCATTTATTTTGCCAGGCATACCGACTCGGCCGGCACGTGATGCAATGTTGGTCCGTGGGGCCGTTGCAGGTGGCGCAAGTCGAGTGGCAGAAGGCACATCTAAAAATATATATATGAATAGGCTTTAGTCTCTTTGATGTTGCCAACTCTGGTTAGCCACTTACTTGTTATCCTCCGTTTCGTAGGTGTCCAAGGGACAGGCCGAGTAGCATTTGTTCTCGTGCATGACCAGGTGATGGTCGCAACTGGTGCAGTATTCGGGGTGATCCTGGCAGGAGGCACAGTTGGGCTCGCAGGGCACGCATGTTCGGTTTCGGCTATCTGTGTTAATTAATTGAAGAAGAAGCGGAATAAGTACTTATTCTTCTTTTTGTTAAGTGTAATTATTTATAGTAAGACAAGTGAGAAAACTAAATACTAAAAACTAAATTACCTTGAAAGAGGCAACCTTGTTGCCATCTCTTTCTATTTCAACTGAAAATTTTGATATATCGCGATTCTTTATCTTTAGTTAGTATTCTATGTTAAGCTACTATCAAACCAACAGAAATAATGTTCGTCAAGAATTAGCAACTCACTTTCAAAGTATCCATCGGGACAGACTTGCAGGCAAACAGCCAGATCGATGACATGCAGGTGGGCCGGGGCACAGGTGAGGCAGCTATCGGGTCCTGCGCCGGCGCACGTCTCGCAGGTGTCGTGGCAGGGCCAGCAGATGCCCACTTGGTTGGGGAACGAACGCGGCGGACAGCGGCTAACGCAGGTGCTGTGAAAAACAAAAAGAAAAATATGTAATTTATTTGACACTCGGCGCCATCAACGCTTCTCTCTCTCTCTTACTTGTCCAGCCGGTAATGACTGCAGGCCACGCACTGAGTGGGTCCACGGCCATAGCAACCGGAAGAATCGCACTCGGCATCGCACGAATGCAGAATCATCAGCTTGCTGCCGTCCCTGGCATCGCTGGGTGACGCCATCAGTTGGGTCACGGAAGTGATAGGTGCTGCTGCTACTAATGCAGCGGAAGAAGTGCTCACATTTTGGCCATCTAGCGTGGCCGTGGCTGGCTCCGGATTGGATCCGGCACTGGTGAAGATGTTCTGGTAATTGAGGTAGCTGGCAAAGCTGTCCGTGTTGAAGTTGCCGCCCTCGTTGGCCGGCTGGCCAATGTTCGAGGCGGACGGAAAGAGGAACGGGTTCGACTGGGAGCCGATGGGGCTGCTGCGCAGTTGAGGGGGTCCGCCGCCGTTGTTGAGCAGCTCGGACGACTTGAGGCGCATCGGCTGGCTAGAGGTGCCGTAAAAGATTAGCTGCCACTTGGAAAGAATGCCCGGCTGGTTGACACGCCGCCGCCCGCCATTGACCACCTGGAGGGTCCAGCGTCCCTCCGCCTTCTCGCCCCAAAAGTGCACACTGAGGAAGGGCCAGTCGTCGAAGTTGGACTTGACAATGTCGCGTGGTCGCTCGAACAGCAGGGTACTGGTGGTGCCCATCGGCGAGGTGAGAAGAATGCGCAGGTTGCCGCGCGGGAAGAAGCGCAGCGTGATGCGGCACTGAACGTGCTCCAGGTATCGCACCTCGTTGATGGTGCCGGCGCATCCGTTGACGTCCATGTGCGTGGCGAGCGTGTAACCATAGGTGCCGTCGATCTTACGATCCTCGTTGTTCTCCCGCGACTTGCAGATGTGCTGCGGCGGCACCGATGTCCACTGTTCCGCCAGCGAGACCATTGACCCGGCATCCATCAGTCCGTAGCCGAACTTGTGGCTATACTTGCGCCTCACGCCGTTCAGCGTCCATCCGCTCTCCTTCTCCAGGGGCCCCGGTCGCGAAGTGTAGACCACCAGATATTGCATGTCACGCCACGTCAAGTCTGGGTTCGCCTCAAGCGCAAGGGCACAGATGCCGGCCGCCAGCGGTGCCGATGCAGATGTACCCGTATGCTCCACGGTGCAGATGTGATCCGGCCGCAGGCGTCCGTCCATGTCGACGGTGGCCACGCTCTTATCATGCCCGGGCGTTCCAGAGCTGTAGGTGGTGGCCAGCGTGGAGGAGCACTCCTCCAGATACCATGGCTTGAAGCCCGCCTGCGTGGCGCTCGAAATGGAGAGGGTGAAGATGGAATTGGTGTAGCCGTCGCAGTTGCAAGAGTCAGTGTACCGGCCGCCATTGCCGGAGGCCCAAACGAAGATCGAGCCCTTGCCCTGCCGTCCGCTGGTCACGCCATAAATGAATGCTCGGCGGGCCAACGGTCCGGGTCCGTCGACAGTGGAGCCATCATCCTCTGGGCCCCATGAGGCGCTATAAATGTCAATGTGGGCGGGATTCAAGCTCAAAGCTTGCGCCTCCACCACGTCATTGACCTTGCCGTCCAGCATGCGAACTCCTGCAATCGAAGGGAGTTTTAAAGAGAGTTTCCTTGATCCCTAAGCTGGGACAACTTACCACCAATACTGGCATTGTAGGCCACACCAACTCCACAGTAGTTATTAAAAGCCACTGCCGCCACTTCACCGGCACACCTGGTTCCGTGCTTATTGTCGCCATTGTCCTGCGGCGTGGGGTCCGAGTCATTGCCATTGATGTCGAACGAGGCGTCTGGATCCTGGTATGAGAGAAAATATATTGCCCTTGTTAGCATGTACAGTCTGTAATAATTCTTATTAATGGCATACATAGTTCTGTGCCAGATCTGGGTGATTGGTCTGGATGCCATCGTCCAATATGGACACGACCACACCCTTGCCCGTATAGCCCTTCTGCCAGGCGGGACCCACATTCATATCCAGGCCATCTTTAGCGCCACCGTTCTGTTTTGGCAGGTGAGACGGAAATAATGGATAAGTAAACAAAATAAATACCTTGATAAATACAGTGCAATGATGAAATATGTATGGTTCAATAGATATGTTTCTATATTATTTTCTTAATGATTGCAATATGTAAATAACTTGTGGGTCAATCTTAACTGATATTTTATGATTTTACGACAAGTTATAGAGATAGAGATAAGGTGTTAATGAAAAAGCGTAAGTTCAACTGTTGGAAAAGGGAAAAGATTACGAGGAAACCATTCATTCCTGAATCAAATTTCTATTCAAATGAGAGCTCTATATATCGTCTTTTTAGATCTTTATGAGCCAAACTTCTATTACGGACATAACTCGATTAAAATTCAACGTTAAATTCAGCAATTCTTAAAGTAATCAAACTTTATATATGAACATTCTTGAATTAACTGCAATTTACTTTAATTTTGTACAAATTTCAATTAAAAATATAAATCAAAACGCACATATTCGGTACATATATATACATATTTATGAAATGTATGAAGCATGCATTTAAGTGAGAGATGACCACATACTTTACTCACCAGATACCACTGTTCCTTAAACAACGGATCCGGAAATATGGAATGCGAGCTAACATCCCGATACTCCATGCGCGCCGAGTGCGATGTGTCGGGGGCGAATGAGAGATGCGGATTCGGATCGACAACGTATTCGCCGCCCGGTTGCCGCAAGACATTGTACGGACTGTAGGTGGGAAGACCCTGGTAGGGACCGTCGCGCTTTCGCCGCACCTTCTCGTGCTGCTGCTGCATCCATTTCACCTTTACAAATTTCAAGTAAATTAATTATTACAACTCCTTAATGTAAGTTCTGGTCGCTCTCTCCTCACCTCGTCCTCGGAGGTAAGTAAACCCTGATGCTTTGTGCTGGAGCGCAGGGAACGCTTGGACACGTGATGGTGCTGGAACAGGTAATAGTCATCGAGGGCTCCAATCTAGAGAGGGAAACAAAGCACAGTGAAAGCCACAATCAGCGCATAATTGCATTGCATAAGAGATATCTCCTTACCTGTCCTTTGTTGATGAAGCCATGCTTGGCGGCTATGAAGTCAGCTACATGCTTGCCGGAGGGAATGTTGACAGCGAACTCATTCGTGTATATCGCCTCCTCGGGAATACTGTAGGCGCCAAAGATATCGATCCCGTCGAGGTCGAGGCTATGTGGCGACTGATGCCGATGCTGCTGCTTCTGCTTCTGCTGATGATGATGATGGTGATGCGGGTCAACACGTTCATCGTTCGCACTGGCATTTAAGTGAGTATTTTCATAATTATTAATGTGTGCGGCGGCGCCCCTACTAATGGCCGTCTGAGCTTGTGCTTGACCCCCATCGCCTTCCGGCGATGCACCGCGGCGGGGGTCAGTATCAGTATCGTCAGCGGGCAAGGTTGCTGCTGCTGCTGCTCCGCTCTCCTGGTTGCTGAGTACACCACCGCCGCCGGCGTAGTTCTGTGTGCCGCGGCGATCAATTTCGTTACTCCGTAGAGCACAACAACTATGTTGGCTTAGGATTACTAAAACTAATACAAAATATATACAGCTCTGTGCCATTCGGTTAATTGTACATAAATAGATCCTATTGAGTCTTGCATCTGGAGTTTTTCTGGTAGCTAGCGCTTGGGCTGTTTCTGTCGCTGTCGCCTCATGGCGTCGGAGTCTCTTTCTGCGCTCGATCTTTCGATACGTAGGCTCTCCGCCAGAGAGTGCAGGAGTACCACCGGAGGAGCAGTGGGGTCTTGGTCTTCCCTTCTCCTTCTCCGTGGCGAGAAATGTAGTCCCGGTATGTCCTGCTGGTTTGCCAATGATGGTTCCTCTACCGATTCCGCTGGGCCCTATATCATCCGGCATATCTAACTGTGTTCAGGCTATGTTGGTATTAAGGTAGTTTGATTCTCCCCAAGAGTCCTTTTGCCGCAAAGAGTCCCTCCTCCTCTGTTGTCGTACTCATGTATGTATCTATTTTTCGGTTCAGCTGTTTGGCGTATCTGCGGAAAAAGATGAGAAGAAATCACACACTTGTACTTGAAATGATGAGATCTCAACGAGCTTTGCTCTGCTCCCCAACTCCAAATGCAACCTTGGGCTGCTGCTAAACGTGTTGACCGCCCGCTAAGCCAAGTGGACGGCGTGAATCATAAATATTCCCACTGAAATATATTATATTTATATAGCCCCAAAGCTCTCTCATTGAAGAAGACTTCAGGGGAGTTTATCACCTCCACTCGACGTCGGTGGTGGTGCTTCCCCAGCGCTTATGTGTTTGTGTGTTTACTTATTAATGGGTTGCCATTGTTTTCCTGATGATATAACAGACAGAAACCACACAGAACAGAATTGAATAGAGCGAAGAGCTGGGGAAGTGCAGCATCACCCTAAAGGGGAATTACGGTTTGAATTAATGACACAATGACTTGGCCAGGGGGGCTGGGGGTGTGTGCAACCAACTTGGAGCCATCACTCGCAGTGGCAAGTTGTCAAACCAGCCGGAAGATTGGGACGGCGGATGGGCGACTGGTCTCTGCCATATATACTTATGACACGCATCGCGTATACGTAATTTGCTGTGATCGCATATCTCTCTCCAATCGAAATTCGGTAATCTTCCAAGTCGGGAATGAGTGAACAAGATATGATGCCGCCGGCAGGCATACTTATTTATGCATGAATATTCATGGAACCCTTGGCTTATTATTGGAATCCGAAGACCTCTTCGCCGTGAATTTGCATTGCTGCTATCCTACAGATTCATATTTCCTTATTCCACGATACTTGGCTAGTGGGAAATATTGTTAAACGGAAAGTAGGATAATTTGAGACTCTTTCGAGAAAACTAAGCAAATCACAAGCCGAGTACCAGTTCCCTAGAATTACGGTTCGCTTGATTTTCTAAAATTTAAAACCCAAAGTTGAATGGAAAAATTGCCAAGTCTTATCCTACAGATTCATATTTCCTTATTCCGCGACACTTGGGTAGTGGGAAATATTGTTAAACGGAAAGTAGGATAATTTGAAGCTCTTTCGAGAAAACTAAGCAAAGCACAAGCATATTACCATGTTCCCTAGAATTACGGTTCGCTTACTTTCCTAAAATTTAAAAACCCAGAGTTGCATAGAGAAATACCCAAGTCATGGACAAGGGTTCAGATTTGTCTCTTGTCCCATTCTTCATGGGAGAATTGGACTTTGCAAGCGAAACAAAACGAAGAAGCAATTTGGACTCTATTGTTTGTCAACTATTTGAATATTCAGAATGTGCAACATGTAACCTCACCGCACCTCGCCACACACCGCACACACACTCGCACCCACAAGCCGTGTTTCCTGTAGTCTCGGGTGTTATATACTGACGGCTTTCGCCTGCAGGCGCCTGATTATACATGTTTGGAGAGAAAGAAAAAAAAAAGTGCAGCACTGACATAACCGTTTTGATATTCCTTGTACACAATCTCACGTCCCAACTGGATGTTTTTTGGGATGTATATATGCGCACTTCTGTATGTAGCGTCGTCGTGCTTGTACATACGGTATGTGCGAGGGGAAATCTATGTACGTGCCTGATGCACATGAGGCTATTTATTATCGATAAATTTGTGTACGGTTTTTCGGTGTGGTTGGAGTAGGAGTTAGGGGAAGAGGAAGGGGTGGTGGTGTGTTTGGTTCACTTTTTCGTACTTTATGTGGCAGCACGTAGATATGTATGTATGCACGGTATGTACAAATTTATGCATGCGCCAACACATACACGTACATATGTACATTTAAAAGTAGGCTCGAACAGATTGTGTACGGTTTCATATCAACGGTATCACACACATATTGATTCCGGTTTCTGTTTCACTGTGCCATTCGTTTATGAAACACACATATGTATGTATGAGTGTACTTCACTTTGCCGAATCTGTGCATGGCTATGTGTGTGTCAGTGGGAGTTGAGCCGCGTTCGTGCATTTGGCTCAATCACTTAT
Source organism: Drosophila nikananu (assembly GCA_008042635.1). Lineage (NCBI taxonomy): Eukaryota > Metazoa > Arthropoda > Insecta > Diptera > Drosophilidae > Drosophila > Drosophila nikananu. The sequence goes on along the minus strand of VNJV01014882.1, from coordinate 81,047 downwards.
TTATTAAATCGCACACCTCCACTTAATCACCAATTTTCCACCGCAGACACCAATTTCACACTAATTGCACACGAGCAACAACAATTAAGACCCAAGCCACCTTTCATTTAAAGTGCGGGTGAAAATACACATTCGCACCTTACGCGTCTGATAATGCAAACGTGCAAATGTATCTGTGACTTCCTATACACATAAACAACACTACGTAAGAGTTGCCATTTCAAATATATGTATGTACATTTCAATTGCACGTACTGCATACATACATTTGTATGTATTTGTATACCTACATCACGAAGCATAAAAATTGGCAACAGCGACGATTCAACAAAAATTACTTCTGACTTTATGTATGTGTGGAAACAGATCTATTGCAGTCACATTTTGAATTAAATCACAGCATTGTTATTAGCACGGCTGGTTTGGGCTTAGGTTTAATTTTATCAACGCAATCGAAACGACTGAAACTGAAACTGGACTGAGACTGGGAATCGAAAGAGAACGCGTGCTTACCATGCGTACATAGGAACTAGCCGAACGAAACGAAAACGAACGGACTCCAAGCCGACCGAACGAACAAACGACGCAACCTCGACTGCGCTCCAGCTTAAACTGAACTTTATTTTGAAGTTAATACATATAGCCAGCGTTAGTTGTTTCTTTCTCGCTGGATTTGTGCTAACCGCATACACAAACACACGCTCTCGTACAACTTGTATGTACATACATTGGCATCGGCGCTTGTATTTAGTATGCAAGTGTGTGCATTTAAGACCCACGAAAGCACAGCTTTTGGAGCTTTCAAAACAAAACAAAATGCAAACACATAACACGCAACCGTGCTGTAACCAAACCAATTAGTATTACGTACGCACCCATACATAAATAGGTGCATCCGTACCGTGGCCGTGTATGGCCAAATACACCTTTAAGACATGTTTCTATAGAAACTTTCGTACAAGCCGAGATGTACGCTCCCTGCATACATACATCATACAAACGTACTCGCTTATGCATGTATGTATATACATAAAAATATGTATGTGTGTATGTATGACATTCAGATCTGAGATACCACATAGCGAGCAGCAGAGATTTGCGTTTGCCGCTTTTATACATACAGGCATATGACCTGAAATAATTAATCTAGTCGTGCCAAACCGTCCAATTTGTGTGTCCGGATTTGTAGGAGCCTAGATTTAGGAAATTCCCAGTTCCCACTGCTCATCTATACATATGCATATATGTACATACATATGAAAGTGTGCGTGTGGTAAAGGCAAGAGTGCCGCTTTTAAATTATCTGCTTCAAATCAAACATTTATTGGCGGTTAGGACAGGTTATGGTTGCTCCGATGAGAACGGGCATACATGCAAACAAACGCAAACAAATTTAATAATCAAAGTTAATGTATTTTTTCTTTTTCTTTAGATTTAATTATTTTCGAAAATATATAACCGGTACTAAAAACAGGGTTTTTCATCTTATTTTCCAGTTTGTAAATATTTATACTCAATTATTGAACAATTAATTGCAAGCGGAAATGTTAAATTAAAATGGTTATCACAGTTTAAAATATTCCCGCATTACATTAATAACTTTGGTATTATAGCAGAATATTTAAAAAAAAATCTTAACCTAAGTACATGATTTTGATTAGCAAAAAATATCCAAGTTAAAATTAATAAACTTTGAAATTTAGCTATTAATATTTTGCTATTTTTCAAATCGTGTTTTTTTATCTTAAAAAAAATTTAAAGGTACACATTTCCTGAATTTATCGTATGTATGCGATTTTCATGTATTTATCGAAAATCCAAATTGTTTTAATTCTTAAATTCTTCATTCAAGAAAATTGTGATTATCATTTACGCAGGGTCTGAAATTTGAGCCATATATGGGACAAGACCAGATCGTCTCGTCCGATGAAGATGTTCGTCAGGTAGATAATTATAAAAATGCTTCTAAGATTCTGAACTTAAAATTTAAAAATATAGTTATATATATGACTGGAAAGAATTTTAATTCTACAAAATTACTTACGTTACACCCAAATTTTTATTATTTTTGCAACATTTAATGCAGTTAATAATGAAAACCAATAAAGCTGGTCAAGTTTCAAGGTTATTTTTTTAATCAATTCTTTTTCGAGAACAATTTTGTCTATAAATACAATAACGATTATTCCAATAATAAAAACGCCATTGAAATCCAAAAAGTTTTTTGGAAGCCTGATGGTTCTGGCACTGTCAGAGTCCTGTGGGTGGGGATCGTCAATAGTTTTGAGCGCCTGTAAACATAAGTTGGATTAGTTCGAATATTCTATGATTATCGATTATTTAAAAAAGCAGCTCAGAGGGATGGCCGCACAAAAATCAGCGGCAAACTCAGGTTGATCGGTTCAAAAACCAAGCAACTTCGATCGAACAATATAATTTGAAACACTCCTAAAGCTCAGAAGTGTTAATATTAACATATAAACATAGGTTACCTGATCGCATTATAGGTTATCGCTTTGCCGTCAGTCATCTATTGAACTGCTTTTGCAAGCAAACACAACATATGGCGGACTTGAGAAGCTATATTTTCGTCGGCAAATAAAGGTTTATCGCCGGCTAGGCCCCAACGATGCTTATTCGGGAACAGTCTTCGAACTGACATCACACCATCAACTCTCTCTTTCTCTCTCTCATCCATAAAACAAGTCTATAATTGGTCTCTTCTGCGGTTTGCCCTGAGCCAAGCACGATCTTTTGGGGCTTTTTGTGCCCTTGTCGACGGCATTTTACATAGACACCACTGCCAAATCTTTAATGACTGTACTGGCGAAGTAAAGCGTGTTAATTATAGAAGGAGGCAAACGCAAGTTTCCATCAGATGATTTCATTCAAACAGATTTTTAAAGTCCAATCCGAAATCATCGATTGCCGCCCTCCTCTAGGCTGTGTCATGCGCAGGAACTTCGGTCAACTTCGGCGAAAGGACCTCTCGGGGGACACATCGGATTCGAATCTTGATAAACTCGTATGTACATACTATATATACTAAACCCTAAACAGTTTTAAATGCTATTAAACAGACCTACAAGGTAAACCATACAAATTAAAGAAAATATAACAAAATTGTTGCACAGTCTTCAATTTTAAACAATTGTTTTCCTTTTAAATAAAAACTTAGCATTTAACCAGGTAATTTGTTAATTTGCGGTTTCTATATCATAGATTCGGAGGATCGCTGATGGATCACTAAGAACTGATCATGATTGTTCTAATTGGCTTGAAACCAACATATCGATATACAAAGATCTTTTTATCGTAAAAAACGGCTGACTGTACTAGTAAAAAGTTGGATCGGTACTAAAAATTAAGGAAGGAAAGAAAAAAAAATGTAACTAGTTCTGTAATTGAGCTCTAAGAAGGGCTAGACTTAACCACCTAAATTTTAATTCAGCTTTTCTGTACTGCTCTGTGCTTTTTTTATTCGCGTGCAGGCTTAGGTTGGGTTGTGGGGGGCTATCGTGTATCAGGATATGGTGAAAGCGAATAAATGTATCTTCTTTGTCTTTGTATATACTATGTAATATAGTAAGAAAGCCATTAGTGATCAGAGATCAGAGAGTGTTATACGTGTTGTGGAAAATCCGCTTAGGGCATACGAAACATAATATTTAAATTATTGAAAACATGTTGTATTATTTTCTGTATTGTATTGTTTTCGGTTTGCCAGGACAACTATGACTATTCATGTGAATTTGTTATATTTACTAGAATAACCATTATCTAAAAATTTTTTAGATGGGAAAGTATTGCCAACTTGACAAAAATAACCTCATATTGCACACTTATAATGACATATTTTATATAAAAATATATAAAATTGGTTTAACGACTCCAGTGTTGCTTTAAAAAGCATTTCAATTGCAAACGGCTTATATTTTCTGATAATTTCTTTTACCTTGTCCGGGTTAATTTCTTCTGTGAATTTCCGCTAAAAGTTCTGCTGTTTTCGAAGCATATTATCCATATTTTGTAGAGTTGTAATTTTTCTAGAACATCAAACAATTAAAGACTGCTCTTAATCTTTTAATGATTACTGGCTCATCGTTTTCAAAAAACCTCCTCGAGGTGTCCATCGTTCCAGTATCCCTTCTTTTAGTCCAAATTCCAAAGATATTTCCATATATTAGCTCTTAAATCTGATCGGATATAATATATGGTGAAAGAAATGTCAGCACCAAACCGATATAAACTTGATAGGTACTCGGTTTCATTTTGTTCATATTTGTAATACAAAAGGAAGACCTTAAGGTTTGTTAGGTTCATATTTAGGGGTTTCATTTTTGTTGTTTATGTTTAGACAATTCATGTTGTATTTTTGTGCTAACAACTAGCCATATTTATAGACTTTTGTGTATTTTATTTTCTATGTGGGACCACATATTTAATTTTTCACTTGAAAAAAAAAATTGTTTTCAATTTATATAAAAAAAAAATTTTACCCAGCATATAAAGCACATTTAAAACATGCTAGATACAATTATTTAGCCTATTTTATCAAATATTTATAATTAAAAAAAAAATGTTTTTGCAGTGTTAATGATATTAATAAAATAATATACAGCATAAATTTGCTAAGCTGCATAGCTGCTTAGGCTATTAGCCGCTATTATAGCTACATGAAATAATAATATGAATAACTTAAATATAATTTTAATTGACAAGAGTATTCTCACAAATTTAAAAGATTTAATTACAAATTTTGATAATATTATCTTGCACATTTCGACTTCCAATAATACATTTTGAATTTCAGTCGCGATTCTGGTATGTTCCGGTTATGTAACTTAAAGTGTGTTACAAAATGTTTCATTTATTTTTTTGTGTGTTGGAAAACAGTTCTTCGTGGTCTAACCACCTTAAATCAGTCTTCTCAAGAATTCCCAAATCTATAATAAAAAAAAAAAGACTAAAGCAGTCTTATTTTGTAGAATTGGAAGAATGTTTAAAGACTAAAATGTGACGAATTGTTGCAACCAAAGATGGTCTAGTCTTTTATACTCGGTATTGATAGAGTTACAAGGGTATTATATAATAAATTTAATTATATGTAACATTCTTACTTGTAGATTTTATAAAACTTCCCTTAGGGATTCAAAATAGAGGATTTAGAATAGAGAGGAGAAGAGGTTCAAACTGTTGCCAAGAACAGCTTGCCACCACAATTGGAGATTGGTAAGAAAACATTTAAGTGTTTTTAAAAATACGTCAAGATATTTTAGGCCAATAAGTTCCTTTTTTAATTGCAATTCTCTATTCCACAACATACATAAGTCGTCGTTCAAATCAATCATAAATCAATCAATGTCTGTCAGACGATCGGTTAATAAAATTGCATGAGTTTGCGGAAAATATATTATAATATTAAAAAAAAATGTATTTAGCGAGGTTTAACCCATTTGAGGTTCTCCCATCTTCCCATAAAACCTTACCAGAAAACCGAGGAAAAAACATTCCAAGGCAAACGTTAACGTGCACCAAAATGAAGGCCAAGGTGAGGTGTCGTTCGAGTCCACAAGTTTCTGGGATGTACGCGGTAGTCGCTGTCATTCACATCTTGCCTCGATGTGATGATAGGGTGAAGAGGTGGCCGCAGCAAATAATATTCAGAAGTATTGACAGAAGATTTGCGATGTATATTTGATCCATAAAAATTCAATGTTCCATCAAACCATGTTCTCAATGCTTTCCGCAACTTATGTCTTTTATATTATTCAATTAAGTAATGAAATTAAATTATTATTATACATTAAAACCAGCATTTTTTCCCGAATTAGCCCTTGTGAATAAAATATTTCCCAATTTCAAATCTGAAAAAAAAATGTCTCAGCACGAAGACTTGGTCGACATCTCTGAAATCAACGTAATTTCATTGAAGAAATTTGTTATTTTACGGTACTTTGAAAAGGAATCAGAGTCCAAATGAATAAATAAACAAAAACTATTTTAAAAACCCCTAGTTAAGTTTTTTTTGTTATAATAAAAAAAAATCTTTCACAATTTGCAATACCCATTTGATATCGATAAAACGATGACAACGATCAGAAATAAATAAAAAAGGTAATATAAGCAATGCCACAAATTAAGCAGCGAATTTTCTCAGCTCTTAAATGGCCAAAGGTTGGGTTAGTAAAAAATCATTATTCGCAACTCTCACTGTAACTACCCTTCAAATATTAACTACTGCACTTTGAGAAATTGCCCATTATATTATTAGAAATGAAGAAAATTACATTGTAGCCATATTTAGCCATACAAAAATAAAAAATTAAAAAAAAAAAGTTAATAACAATAATTTGATCAAATATAAATGCATCACTACAATGTTGTACCAATGAAAACTAAATCTCCGTCAATTTTACATTAATTTTGTAGACACTAATTCCTGAACTTCAGTAGGAACATCAGATATATAAACATGCTGATTTTGGAATACCCATAGATTTTATGAAAAAAAAATGTGACCTCTTCAATGCAAATCGTGCAAAGGGGACATTTTCTAACACGATTCCAACGATATGCATGCAAAACGCTGCAAGTCATCACTCACGTTCAATATGAAAAACCTGTGAATAAAACGTTATTAAGAGTATATTGTTTTGGATTTAAATGGAATATAATTTTACAAGGACCGGCGTTACCTGTTCCCACCATTCGCCGTCACATGTTATTCAGAAAGCGCGGGCATCGTTTTCGTTTTTCGTTAATGTACATAAGTCTCCGTTCTCCCAGTACAAGGTTTTACGAAATATTTTATTTCAACATTTAAGTATTTCCAAAAGGAAACTGCAGTGTTAGAACATTTTTAAGATCCAAATTATATCACATTTCTCTTATCTCCCACAGAAACTTTTCAGGAACATAACTAATTTTGAGAAATAACTAACCATGGTTTAGTTTTTCAACTTTCTGAGTCCCCTCATCCCAACTTTATAAAGCAATATTTAACACTTATAGTCTTAAAGGTCTGTAAATCCTGGATGGGCACATCATAGGGCTCTATTAGCTCCCAAAATAAAGCTTCTGAGAAGTTAACAGGAACAGCGAATATCGTATCATATGTCAAACGATACATTCATAAAATGAATCGATATACCCTTAAGATATGTAGATATTTAATAAAAGAAGTCCGTCCGTTTCTTGGTCTTTCAACAATGGAGTTTTTTAATTATAACCTTAAAGCATTCTTTGCCAAGCGTATGCTACACACATACTTTATAAAATGTAGTTCTGACTTTGATGTCGATTATTAATGCCGATAACTGCTTTAAAGCTGTACACATAAAAGTGACCCAACCAACCATATTTTATATGTACCCAGAGAAATATGTCCCAAAAAAAAATCAAGGTAAAAGGTGCCATCAATTTCTGGAATATTTAAAAAAACGGACAGTTGTTTCATATAACTGAAAAATTACAAATCCATCGGCGGACCGAAGTAAGCTTCCAAGTCTGTTTACTTTTCTAAAAATATTTCTGTAGAACAGGAGGGTTTGTAAATAGACTTGGATATTTTGAATAATTTCAATTCGCAAGAAACAGAGTTCTTCGGTTTAAATTAAAGAAACAAAAAATAAAGAATTCAAATTAGAAGAAATTAGAAAGAAATTATGTAATTTTCTTTTTCTTTTTTTTTTTTTTTTGAATTTGTAATATTTTTCCCACATGAATTTAATAATGTTATGAATTATGTATTGAAATTATTATTAAGAAAAATAAAATAAATTATAGGTAAAAGAAATTGTTAAAAAAATAATTTAAAAATGAATACAAAACATGAATGCTTCCGAATACCCATTTATGTCTGGGTTTATTTTTTAATTTTGTTAGATTTTAAATGAAAAAAAAGCACCCGACTGATAGAAAAAAACGATTTATTTACAATTGCCACCGAATTGGTTATCGAAAACCGGCGAAACTTCTTATGCTCCCGAATCCGTGCGCTCGCTCGCTCCTGCGGCCGCATATACTCACCAGTTTTTAGGGAATTAACAAATTGAATTGTCTGCTTTTTAGTTCACAAGTTAAGTATTATCTTTATATATTTCATTTGAATGATAGACAAGAAAAAAAATATAAAACATATTTCTGCAGCAAATAGACACTACTATTTATCTAGAAAAGTATCGTTATGATTAAATATATGTAGATGTTGTTTCTGGCTTTTCGTGATGGGAAGAATATTTTGTTTAGTTTTTTTCGCAGCATTTATTGCTGTATCCTGTATCCTTTTTATTTATCTTGAGAGGATTGCTTGAGATTGGTTGAGATACGGGTGGTATACATAGTCATAGTATATTTATTGATTTATGTTTTGGGGTCGTGCTGCATTGCATTGGATTACGATACGATACGTGGCTGTGGCTCTCTTTTTTTGTGATAATAGTTCGTTTGAATCATTCGCCACGGAGAACAACGAGAGCGAAAAAGTCAAGTGTAAATCAACGTAATCATTGCCTGTGAGTAAAATACGTTTTATATTTGTTTGTCGTCCTTAGATTGTATGATTATATATGCTCTCCAGAGTGTGTCTAAAAACGACGACGTCCCCATGGGGCATTATTTCCTCCGCCATTATTTCCGCGTTGATTTCCGCCTTGGTTCATATTGTTAACCCCAAATTCAAAAGCGAAGGAGTCCTAGTCAAGCAATGAAATATAATTGTTGTTCAATTGAGAGTGTTTTGTTTTTTTTTTTTAGGAGAGGTAGCGGTGTAACCCAATTCAAATATAGGGGGAGTGGAAAAGAGTTATATATTATATCCCAAATCAGATTAGATATCAGCACCACATCCAAATGATAACCATGTACAAGAATACACCCCGTAGAATCCATTAGGGATTTGGTTTCATTGTATAAAAAAATATATATTAGAAGTACGTATTGTAGGGTCCTTGGTATGATGATTCATACAAGTCCTTTAGAAACAAATTAAACACATTCAAGAAGCGGGCAACAAGTGCGCCGATCATACATATGCAGAGCTTACATTTTGAAAGCGAAGAAAGTGCTACCTAGAATAATCAATAGAGCATATATGCACTCGTATATGCTTTCTTAGGTTCTGATTAGAAGATATGGTATTTAAGGAAAGAAGAATTCCCCAGTCCCACCCACATTGTTGCATTACTTGAAACCAGAGCCCACAAATAACAGCTTTCCTCGTTTCGGTTGCAAGATCTCGGTTGGGCAGCACTCTTGTACTATCTTTAAGAACGAAATCTTAAGAAGAAAAATTCAGCTGAGCGCACGCTCACTCGTTAAGAGTCAGGATAGGGAAAAAGCAAATTGAAATGCTTTTAAAAACCTTATGTATTACAGGTTTCGTTAAGGTTTTACACAAGTGCAAACCAGACGACAATATGATAGAAAGCTCTTAACAATGGCCAAAGAAAAATAATATAGAGGCAATAAATTAAAGCCAAGTTCTTCGAATTTCGAAAACAAAATAGCTCTTTGCTTAAAGAGTACATGTTTCCAATTACAGACCACCAAAAACGATGTCACCTGTTATTTTCGAGCTCGGCTCAACACTCCTTATCATGCTCCCATCCCAAATAAACCCATTTCAGTGCAGCAAATAGAAAAAAAAGAAGTCTCAAGTTCCGAAAAGGAAACTCAACCAGCTAATATTGATATAGAAATCATATTCCTTCCGTTGCGTTTTAACAATTCTCTGTTGGGTTATATATATATGCTTTAGAGAAGCGATAGACAGAGTTAGCTCTGCCACAGAAATGTGGTAAGCGTAAAATTTGAACGGCAAAGAACAATTATTAGGTTTTGAAGAACATACCTGTGCATTGGGTCCACCTCCGGGACCGGAATTGTTTCCAACCATTGTGGAATTGTTGTTATTTCCTATATTAGGGACATTTAGATTAGACGCTTGGTGGTTTAAACGATTAAACAATGAGATTATGTTACCTCTAAACACTTCAAATGGTGAATTGCTGTTTCCCCCGAAGTTGTCAAAGTTGGCGTTGTTATTGCCACCTCCACCTCCACCGCTGCCAAAGCCCTCTGATTGGTCCAGCAGTGAGTTCAGCTGCTGCGCCTGCATAAACAGCGAGTTCTCCTGCTGCCGCCGGCGCATGTCCTCCTCCTGACGGATCATATGGTTCTGCAAATCGCCTTGATGGCGACGCATGGTCTCCTCCTCGCGCTTGCGCATATCCTCAACCTGCCTCTCGCGCATCTCCCATTCCAGCTTCTTGCGCTCGTTGTCGACTTCGCGCTTCCTTAACTCTAGAATGATATACAACGCAGGCAGCAAATAATTATTAGATGATACTAATTGTGTTCTATTGCAATCTTCAAACGGTTGAAAGGGACCCGATTTTCAGCAGCAAACGTGCTTCTTTGGAATCTTGAATTTCGGAATGTACAAACAAGCTCGGGTGTATATATTCCAACTCATCGGCATAAATTAACATACATGAATTAGTCATACAGACGACGGCCCACATCCTACAGTCCGAGAATCACTTATATGTATATCTTTACCAACGAAATGTGGGCATTTCGTATAGTTATCAAGAGAAATTATCTCGAATTATTATTTCCGCTGGGTTTCATTGAACAGATAATCCCCATGAGAGGAGTATACCTTATATACATCGATATTTGAAGCCAAAGTCCATATATTAATCAATATACTTTGAGAAAATACACGATTTTAATCAATAATGGCCGCCATTCCAAAGCCATAGCAGTGCGGACGGAATGCCAGTTGCTTAGTTCTAAGTTCAACATTAAGGGATGCTCTTCTGAAAAGGCACCCAGAAGAAACTACATAATTGTCATTGAAAATCTATTGAGATATATAGAAAAAGTTTCGAAATAAGGTCCCTTGCATAATATATATATGAAAAAAATTTAAGATTTTAAGCTAGAACACTTTGTTCTGAAATTATGCTAACTGCTTTATATACTGACCTTGGCGCAAGAGTTCAGTTTCCTGCTCATAGCGGGCATACTCCATCTGAGCCTCCAACTTGTCCTCCTCCATTTTGAGCTCCCGCTTCAGGGCGTCCTGCTTGCTCTTGTACAGATCGTGCAGTTGCTTCCAACGCGATCCGTACTCGTGCTCGAAAGAGTTCTGATCGGCAAAGCGCGGACCGATGGAACGCTCCTGGCAAAAGTCAGGCATCTTCTTGTTAATCGTTTTCTCTGGCAGCCCATCATTGTCGTCGTTCACATCCATTGGCTCGACCAGGCATGGACGGAGTGAAGCAGTCAGGAAGAAGCACTTGTCGTTGCACAGTCGCAGACAGGCGCTGGCGGACGACTTCTTGGCAAACTCGACGACACCCTCGCCGGTGTGCCGGCCACGATCGTCCACGGTGATGATGGCCCGCTCGATGGGGCCGAAGATCTCAAAGGACTTGTACAGCAGCTCGTTCGTCACGTACTGGGTGAGATTACTGACGCGCACTATGGTCGCATTGGGGGCGAACCGGACTCGCAGCTGGCGACCCTTTCGCAACGAACCGTCGAGAGCGCGCTTGGCCTTCTCGGCATTCAAATGGTAGTCGACCTTTAGGAATGTAAAGTTCTTGTCCAGATTCGAGAAGATTTCGCCAATCTCGCCGTACGGCTTGAACATCTCGCGCAGCTCCTCGTCGGTAATGTCGCCAGTTAAATTGCCCACATAAAGGCGATTACGTCCCGAGAACTTTGTCTCGGCTGGCCCCTCGACGGGTGGCAGCTCCAAGGTGGGTCCACCAATGCTGCGCAACCTCTGGGCGATGAAGAAGTCTTCGCCACCGCGACCGCCGCCTTGACCGCCAGGACCACCGCCGCCACCCATTACCGAATTGTTCGCGCCACCGGGACCGCCCGATCTTTGACCTCCACGATTTCTGTTGTCCCGCTGCTGATGCTGCTGTTGATGCTGAGGTCCTCCGGGTCCTCCACCATGACCACCCGCCGCAGGGGGGCCGCGACTTCGGGGTCCGTGGTTGCCGCCTTGACCACCGCCTTGTTGCTGTCCGCCTTGGCCGCCTTGATTACCATGTCCACTTTGACCACCTTGGCCCTGTCCTTGGCTGGCATTCTGATTTTGGTTCTGGTTCTGGTTCTGGTTCTGATTTTGATTTTGATTCTGGTTCGATTGGGTTTGGTTCCCAGACTCATTGTTCTTGGCTGGAGCATTTCCCGCGTCCGGCTTCGGCGAATCGTTAACCTTTTGCTATATGTCGTATTATATATACAGGTGAATATCAGTAAGAAATATGCATAAATTCAGATATAAAATATGAAGTCCCGCCAATACAGATAAAGATAAGTAAATGCCAATCCCAGTGCGATCGCCTAACTGAATTGCCTCTAAAAGATATTGAAAGAGTTATGTTTCACGGAATACATCGAGAAACGATATAAAGGTATCAAGGTGCTCATAATTAGTACAATTTTCCTAAAAATAGGAATTCAGAGCTTAATTTAAAAACGACTGATCACTGTTTACTAGTATTCTATTTTCTTTAAGTGCATATCTGCTAAGATCGACGCTGATGCTGTTGAAAAAATAAAATAAGCCTGTAGATTTTGTTTGAACTAAACAGAAAACCAGCATGATCTATACAAATTATAGTTCACAGATTCTCAGAAAAGAAATCGTGCAACGAGGAGATTTATATGGAAATATCCCAATAATAAAAATACAAAAGACCAATTTGATCATTCTAAGCTGTTTACTTTAGTTTGTCACGATCCTATTCATTTGGCTTAAGGTGTGTAAGTCAAATTGAATTTACCAATAGAAAGTATTGAAAAATCAAGCATAAACTTCAAGCCCAATTACCGAATCTTAAATGTCAAGCGCTCATGTTTTATTTCAACCTAATAATGCACATAACCATATGTACATACACGCTTCTTAACTTTTACGTATCGCTGCATTTTTCAAACGAACGCGAGAGTGTACTTTACGTTAGCCATTTTCGGTTGTTGTTAATTTTGTATGTACATACATACATACATACACATCTGAGTGAGTACAACACATTTTTCGAATTGGTGTGGGTAGGTATGTTCGATGCAAAAGAGAGCATATGGATATGTATGTATGTACGTACGTATTGGAAATTAGAAATACAGTAATACATAAAAGTGCATACTGAATGTATGAAAGGCTAAATAAACACTGGGGCCAAGGGACATAAGACAAAATATTGATTTACTTACGTTTGCAGCATTATTTTGGCCCTGGATATTTGGCCAAGCGGCTCTTTGGATTTGATTGCCGCCTCGGTTACGATTGCGATTCATCCCAGCGAATCCACCCTTGTTGTTGGCAAAGTTCTTATTTTGATTCGGGCCGCCGCCTCCGCCACCACCACCAGCGCCGCCGCCAAGGGTATTGCCACCCGTTACTCCACCGTTCTGGGCATTTTGGCTGAATCGTGCCTTCTTTTCAGATGGGCTTCCGTCAGAGTTTTCATTCAATTTCTGGGCCATTTGCTTGCCGACATTTTTATTTGCTTGGTTGCCTCTTTGCTGCCTTTGCGGCAACGGCGCCGGGTTCTTATCTTGCTTAGCGGCATTTTCCATTGCAATTAATGTATTTGTAGACGAACTGTTTTATACAAATTCACCGAGCTACTGTGTGTAATAAAGTTGAATGCACTGTCAGAATGGAAATGGCACAGTGACAAGAAAAATGGCCGGGTTGCTGTTCGTGCCCGCGCTGGAACGCTTGAAATGGAACATAAACTCACGCAGTCTGTATAGATATATTTTTTATGCACCGTTTCCATTTCAGCGGCATTTGGCTGTTCATACCAATATAGGCTCTTTATTTGTTTTAAATTTTAAGATATTTTACTTTCATTAAAAGTTTAGCTGGCGTTTCAAAATCAAAACTGTTTTATTTAAGGTAAAACCTATCTTATTGCTTCGTTTTTGAGATATCGATAACAAATTCAGTGGCACCTTTGAAGTAGATGTGAAGTGTAATACATTCCTGGTCTAGATTTTTCCTCAACATCTAAATATAAATATTTAAATATAATTACTATTGAAACCAGGCTAACATTAACAAAATAAATAATAGCATAGCCGCTTTTAAATGAAATACATTTTTATCTACCATAAAATATAGGTACAAATAATGTAATTGTAAAATAGTGCCATATTTAGATTATATTATCTTTATAAATTATTTTTCTTTTGGTTTTTAGTTTTCAGGTTTGAATCTTATATACTGATACGTCGATTTTTTGATGTTTATGCATTAAAAAAGCCTTATCTTCCAAAGGAACATCCATGATTTTAAGACTATCTGAAAATTAGATGTAACATTTTATAAAGTAGTTATATAAAGTTTATTTTTAGCTTTATGGTATCCACAAACCTATTCCGTTGCATCCTTTTATCAGCCATTTAATGCATTCCTCAACTGGAAGGGACAACATTTTCCGTCGAAAAAACTCGAATATGCTGAGCGTTGCAAGAGTGAGTGCCTTAAGCTTTAATCACACGTATTAAATTATAATTATTATATTATATTATAATTATTATTAATAAAATACTTACAGCAGCAAAAACAATATAATAGACGAGAGTAGTGGGAAGCAAAAACAAAATAGTCGAGAAAAATATCGTGGCAAGATACAGCTGTCGATTCATATAATTATGAGCCTCGATGCGACCTAGAAATTAATTTTTTGTCAGAAAATATTAAAATAGAGAAATGATATTAAATCGCCAGGACTTTCTGAGGAATCCGTGACAATGTTCACATGCCTTTTAAGATATTGTACCGATTTCCTCGAACCACTTGCCATAGAACTGACAAGCCCTTCTTCTCCACATTGAAAAGCCTGTTAAAATAATAATTATAAGATGAATTATATTCCTGATTTGAATTCCGAACTTACACCCTTGTGTAAATATAGAAACAGTGAGAATGTATCCCTATTATGGAGATTAAGTCCGCCAAGAGGGCTATCTGGAATGTAAAGCCGAGGCAACCAAATACGCCTATGGCCAAGAACACTTGTCGCACCAACGGTTCGATGAAATCTATGTATTTGAGGAAACATCGAAAGTTAATTAGCATATGCTAAGAACATAAGCAAAGGTTTATGCATACATACCCAAGAATGTTGACCACAATTCAATGTGGTACTTAAAGCAGTCAAGGAAGAAATTGTTCAAGTGTATATTCAGTTTTAGGCCAATGGGGCTGCCCTCCAAGACCTTCAACAGGCTGTACAACTGATCTATAACGATCTGAAATAAAAACACGAATTAATATTTATCGTAGATGGTGATACGTCGGTGATAGCCCAACTTACGTGTGATATTTGTATGAGAAAATCTCCAGGTTGTGTCGCTAGCGAAAAAAGTACTATCATCGAAATCAGACCCAGTATTCTATCAAGGGATATATTTATAGGACGAGATCTATACACACAAATATGTTAATAATATATGTTAACAGGTAGTACATATCAAAGCTGAAGCCGGAACTCCATAATTACCTTGTTTCACAAGTTGACTGCCATTCTTTAAAATGCTTGTATAAAGTTGTATGCACTATTATGCTGTTGACAAATACGTTCTCAGCAATATATCTAAAGATAGCAATTGGAGAGTTGACCACCATAACGGTTAACGCACGTAGAGCACTCTTTTTGGTACTGTTCTTTGGTTTTTGAACTCCAGCTGCTGGTCGTTGGGCTAGTTTAAAGAGCTCGAGGAAATCACAATCCTTGCAGTCATCATTATATTCTAAATCTAATTTATTTGAAGACTCCTCGCCGCCTCCACCGCAGCCAACGAACCAATTTCGTATGGTTTGTTGTTCATAGAGGATAAGTTTAATGTGTTTTAAGTAATCTGGAGCAATGCCTATATAGACCAACGATATATTGGGCTGACTGCTAACGTATGTAAAGCACAGCCGCATATCGAGCTGCAGGTGTTGAATTTGCTCCGCATTGAAGTCGGCGCTTAGGATGGAACCCAGGAAACGCAAATTGCTGGATAGGTGATCCGTGGCACTGCCACTTAACTCCAAATCTGTAGATTCCACAATGTGATATACCACGCCATTGTCTTCTGTTATTATTACTTGGCCATACAAATTGAGGGGCTTCTTCAGGTAAAAGTAATTAAACGGTAAATATATCTTAATGCTCATAATGGCTCTGGCGGCGGCGATAATAACAAAACAAAACAAATGTGTACCACGGTGTAATATTAAGAAGGTGTGCACACTTTGCTGTGACGTCACAGTCTGCATTGGATAGCTGAGCTGGAATGGGAAATAATGAAGAACACACAACTTTGGGCTTTGGTATACACCTAGTAAAAAGTGCTTAGCTTTCAAATGTGTTGTGTGTATATTTTAATTACATCGATTTAAAGTTTTTAATAAAAAAAACACAATTAAATCTTAATTTTTGTCACCCCAAAATTACGAAGCATGCCGATTAATTGTTAACCGATATCTTGTCAAAATGCGGTAGTGCGCTCGATTGTACTCGGTTCGTTCCATTCCGCTCGTTCCCAGTTTTCACGTGTTCTGTTTTATGTCGTTTCCAGATATTTGTATTACTATACGCAATAGAGGGATACATTTTTTTATCGGCATTTTTCATATAGTTAAAATTGTTTTCGTTTAAAGGCGTATTTTTTCGTTCACTAAAATTTGACAATGGGATACGATGGTAAGGCCTAAGAAAATCGACCGTTCAATAGAATTGGACGCGTCAAATCGAAGTTAATAGATGCACAAGTGTGTACATAGCAAATGCATATGTATGTATGTACCCAAATATAAAACTAGTAAAAAAAATATGGGTAAATGTGCTAAAAGTTTCGTACGCCATTGCGGAGTTGTTAATTAAAGACACGTTTATGCATTACATATTTCAAATGTTTATTGTATGAAGAGATCTTTGGTTTAGTTTCCGACTTTCGCAGTGCGATTTTGACCGGTTCAGTTTTGTCTTCTGGCGGCATACATACGCAAACATATGCATATGTATGTAAATACATACATACATGCACTAAAAAAGCAAATGGGCCTTGCGTTTACTTTTATTTATCCCGCTTATATTTTTGTCTTTCCACTAATTTGGTTTTAATCCCTAAGATTTACAAGTTATGCTAAAGATTGCAAGTGAGCTTTCCATTCCTCTTACCATTTGCTTTTGTACGTTTATTGTACACAAATGGGGTTAATTTGAAAAATGTACACATATGTATATACATTTTCCATGCTTCATATTTTCTTTTTGTTTTGTTTTAGATCGCGAACGGGATCGGGAGAGACGCCGCCATCGCTCTCGCTCTAGGGATCGCCATCGCGACCGCTCCAGGGACCGACGTCACCATCGCAACTCGAGGCGCAAGCCATCGCTATACTGGGATGTGCCGCCGCCGGGATTCGAACACATCACCCCCATGCAGTACAAAGCAATGCAGGCGTCCGGGCAGATCCCCGCCAGCGTTGTGCCAGATACGCCCCAGACGGCGGTGCCGGTGGTCGGGTCAACAATCACCCGCCAGGCCCGCCGCCTCTACGTCGGCAACATTCCGTTTGGCGTTACCGAGGAGGAGATGATGGAGTTCTTCAATCAACAGATGCATTTAGTTGGCCTCGCACAGGCGGCGGGCAGTCCAGTGTTGGCCTGTCAAATCAATTTGGATAAAAACTTTGCCTTCCTGGAGTTTAGGTCCATAGATGAGACGACCCAAGCAATGGCATTCGATGGCATCAACTTGAAGGGGCAGAGCTTGAAGATTCGACGCCCGCATGACTACCAGCCGATGCCTGGCATTACGGATACGCCGGCCATTAAGCCAGCTGTTGGTAAGTGTAGCCTCGCAGCACCAAAGCAATATATTACATATATTCCATTGCCTTCCCTGCAGTGTCCAGCGGAGTTATCTCGACTGTGGTTCCAGACTCGCCCCACAAAATTTTCATCGGAGGTTTGCCCAACTATCTCAACGATGACCAGGTGCGTAATGGACTGTAATGGTTATGTTTTCGAGCTATACAATTGTATTCATTCCCGTTTCAGGTTAAGGAACTTCTGTTGTCCTTTGGCAAGCTACGGGCATTTAATCTTGTTAAAGATGCTGCAACTGGGTTGAGCAAAGGCTATGCCTTTTGTGAATATGTGGATCTGAGCATTACTGATCAGGTAAAATAGGGAAAATCCAACTAATATTACTTGGCTATGTACTTGAGTATTTCCTACAATTCCTGTAATTATTTCAGTCAATCTCTGGCTTAAATGGCATGCAGCTGGGTGACAAGAAACTGATCGTTCAACGTGCTAGCGTGGGCGCCAAGAATGCTCAGAACGCAGCCAATACCACTCAGTCCGTGATGCTGCAAGTACCAGGTCTGTCGAATGTCGTTACATCTGGACCACCGACCGAGGTACTCTGCTTGCTCAACATGGTCACGCCGGATGAGCTGCGTGACGAGGAGGAGTACGAGGACATCTTGGAGGACATCAAGGAGGAGTGCACGAAGTACGGTGTGGTGCGAAGCGTGGAAATACCGCGTCCCATCGAAGGCGTGGAGGTTCCCGGGTGCGGCAAGGTCTTTGTCGAATTTAACTCTGTTCTTGACTGTCAAAAGGCCCAGCAGGCGCTCACTGGACGAAAGTTCAGTGATCGTGTCGTGGTTACTTCATACTTTGATCCCGACAAATACCACAGACGCGAATTCTAGATAAAAGCAGATTTAAAAAAGAACTAAAAATCATATTTCTTACATTCACCGATTTGTCCAATAAAAATATCACATAATAAAAGTAACGATGCATGAAAGAGATCGCAAGAAAGAAAGAGATAAAGGGTATGGAATAGAAAGAGATGCATGTCGTCGATCATCTTTGGCAACGAGGGAAGCATTGATTGGAGTTTATAAACAACTTTTGGGTGATCCATTTTATAATGAGTATGCAGGCGTTGATTTTTGCAATTTAATACCACTTTTTGTTTATTTTTTCATATGTGTGCTTGATTCTGAAACAAATCGCTCTGGATCTATTTCAAAAAGCTACTGAAATATCATAATACCCCCAAAGATTGATGAAAAGCAACTATAATATATATATATATAGACAGCTAACGCCGTTAAATCTTTATTTGGCATTAAACGAAAATGTATATAAATGTATATGTAAGTATAAATAATGTGTAAAAACAGTGGCAGGGCTGTA
Source organism: Drosophila nikananu (assembly GCA_008042635.1). Taxonomy (NCBI): domain Eukaryota; kingdom Metazoa; phylum Arthropoda; class Insecta; order Diptera; family Drosophilidae; genus Drosophila; species Drosophila nikananu. The sequence goes on along the minus strand of VNJV01014882.1, from coordinate 61,794 downwards.
CCCTGAAGATATGCATTTTTAAGAACAACGATTGACACAATCTGTTAGTTATACTAAAAGGATAATATAAAAATTTAGGCTATTGGAGTTGCTCTATTTTTAAATGCATGAAAAGTATGTGGGAAATAGCATGGAAATGGAATGCGAGTAGCGCTTCTTTCAACCATCCAAAGGCACATCAGTTTCTTTCTCTTCTCTGCTACAAATTTTCCAATATTATCAATATACTTAATTTAATGGGAGTTCATTATTATTGTAAGTAGGATAGTTCACATTTCCGGTTTTACACAACACAAGCATTTCATTAGTAATAAAGGTTTTGCAGTTAATACTTCAAACAACACATTTTGAAAAAAATATATATAGTGGCATTATCGCATAATCGGACGCAGACTTTTAAAACTAATACAAAATGTATGTTATTGCCATATTTTCTTTTGCTTAGCTTTTTTAAATCCGCATTTTTGTCTATATTTTGTTACAAATTTTCTAAATACTTTCCTTGGTATTTATTACTATTTATAAATTTTTTGTTTATAAATACGATTTTTCATTGCATTTTGCCTTTGCTATTCAGGTTAAGATTAAATAAAAACAAAAGACTGTAAAATTTGAAAATTTTAATAGTTTTAGAGCACATTAATCTTAAAAGGATATGGTGTCCGAATAAGCGATGGAGCCACTGTAAATGGGAAGCTCGATTTTGTGGAACATTTGTGCATGTATGGAGTTTATGAAAACATTTTATACATGCATACTAAATACATTGAGGATGTGATGTACATTAAATTCGTACAGCGTTTGCTTTTGCGTAAATGCACTAACTTCTCAACGTAGTAATTAACGTAACGTAGCATGTAACAGTAACATACATAGCTACATACATACATATGGATGTACGTTTGCAACCCTCTTCGAAGGAAATGTTACATCACACAGATACACACACACAGACATAGAACAACAAGGAGAAAAACATGCATGGATCGCCCTATGGGGAAGTGACACTCGCAATCTTCACGTTGACCAGCAGCGACGACAGCTCCAATTCCTCGCTAAACTTGTTGCGCAGGATGACACTGCGGTAGCCCGGCCGGACACAGGTGAGGGGATAGCAGGCCTGGGCAATGAAGTGCGTTTCGGCGAACATATCCTCGTCCTGGACCTCGAAGCGCAGGATGGCAAATTGTGGATTGCGAACGGTGAACTCGCACATCTCGTTCCACACCGGATTGAAGCCGTTCTCGTTGACCTTTGTGCGGTATTTGACGCCCGTGTCAAAGCTGGCGCCAACGATTTCGACAACAATCTGGGGATTGTTCGACTTGCCGCCCCGAAACAGATGCCGGGCGGCAATCAGACGAATGCTGACCTTCACCTCGCTGAGGCCATCGGACAGGGGATCGTTCGGGTTAAAGCTATCAGTCTTCATGAATGCCGGCTTCAGGATATAGCCGCACTGTCCGTTGTTCCTGAACTTGGCCTGGTTCAGCTGCATGGCCCTGTCGCCCGTCTGGTAGTTGAGCGCTATCATCTGCGAACCGATATTCCAGAACGGCATCGGATTGAAGTTGGACGAGTCCAGTCTCTGGCCCTTCGGGTACACCCGGCTGATCTGGTTGCGATGGTACGAGAGAAAGAGCTGTGTGTTCTGCTGGAAGAATTGCTTTTCCGCCTTCGTTTCCGGAAAGCTGGACATCTCCTGGAATATCCACGAGTGCTCCCGAAACGGTACACTGCGAAAGTAGATAATCAAGTCGGACATCTCCTTGGCCACGCGGGCTGTGCGCTCCTTTTTGCGTCGTTCCGTTGCCAGCTGGCTGGCGAACAGTGCCGCATCCTGGATGGCCTTTATCCACTCGTAGGCCGTCTCCTGGTTGTCAAAACCGATAACAAACGGATTCTGCATCGTTGGCGTTTGGATTTGAAGCTTGAAGATGATGCCCGGCTCGTTGGACTCGAAGAGTGAGGCCACAGCACCGAATATCTCGATGGATTCGGTGCGTCCATCGGTGCCATCCTCGTTGATCGAGTTGTAGTCTTCCGTGGCGGAGTCAATAACCTGCACGAGACCATATTATAATGGGTTCTTCACCAACTGACAGATATATTTACCTTGACATAGTTGGCCGGCAGATGCTTCTTGATCATGCCGCCATAGTCACCGATCCACCACATCGAGTTGTCTCTCTGCACATTCGTGATGATGGCGTGCTTGGGGAAGGACAGCTCGTCCGGCTTGTTCGCCTTGTAGCTATACAGGGCCTTGCAGGTGACATACTCCTCCAGGTTGGAACCCATATAGTTGGAGGCAGCTCCGTTGCCGCCGTCATGACCCCGGTGATCGCCCTGGTCGTTGACCTCGGCCAGGGCTTGGCGCAACAGCTCCTGGGAGACTGGGTGACAGAGCTTGACATTGCGGTACAGCGGATTTCGTGTGTAATAGTGTATAAGAGAGACGAGGGACTCGAAGTTCATGGTGTCGATGCCATACAGACGTCCCTCCTGCATGATCCGGCAGTGCTTGATCTTCCGGTTGATGGTGAACGAGATAACGAACGCATTCACGCTCTGCACCGAGGGTCGGACGAGAAACGAACCGATATCCAGCTTGAACAGACCCTGCTCGGCCTGTTCCTTGGTGGTGTTCGGATGGAACCACTCCTGATCCTCGTGCTTCTTTGGCTGCGGCACTGGCTCCTTAAGTATAATGGAGAATTCCGAGCTACGCAGCATGTTATTCCGGTAATAGACGATCAGCGAATACAGCGAATCGAAGACAAAGTTCTCCACCAAATAGTACTTGATGGAACCGTTCTCGTGCTTCAGCTTGATGCGGCAATGGTTGGGTCGATTGCGGCGCCAAAAGGACAGACTGTAGTCTCCCACAAAGGTGGCCGATTCGCGTACCAGGAACGTGCCATCGCCGAGGTGGTTGTATTTCTTAAGCAGATCATCTGCCTCTTTGCGGCCACCTAGAGAGGAGATTCATAGAGGTTAATGATTCCGTTTTGACTGCGATAAGGCTCAAGCACTGATCAATAACCAAGCCAAGGCTAATTACCGCACCTTCCAGTTTTCCATGAAACCAATTCTCGCCAAAGTGCAGCTCATCGTTGGCCGAGGTGTCCTTCTGCTTTTGCTGCATGTTGTTGTTCAACGAGCAGGACGACGACAGGCCAAAGTCATCGTCCTCCGAGTTGCCATTCCGCGACTCGTTGATCTCCGAGGAGTATATCAGCTCCTGCTGGGTCAGTACAAACTGATAAAGATTCCACGACTTATCCACCGGATCCTTGAAGTACAGCAGGCCATCCTTGACCACTTTACGCATATTCTCGCCATCGGTTTCACCGGGGCCGCCGCCTGCACCACCACCTGCGGCGCCACCCAATGACGATCTGTGGGTGAGGGAGCCACCATTGCCTATTTCGTCGAACTGCGGCAACTTCTTGTGCTTGAGAATGATCTTCCGTCGCAGCTGGTAGGGCGAGGGCAAGTGCTGCTCATTCCGATCGCAGGGCTGGGTGAGCAGCATGTCCCCAAAGACCTGAAAGAGGGTACAGAGACGGCAGGTCGGCAGTTGATTAAGAATTGAGAGGATTCAGGGATTCAGAACTCACCTCAATCAAGGCCTGGGCCATGTTGCGCTGCTGCTCCAAGGAGCAATTCTGTTCGATTGACAAAATCACCGGATACTCGGAGGTGGTGAACGCATGATCCTTGATCGTCTTGATCACATCCATGAATTTGATCTTCGAGGTCATGGTGTGGCCGTGGAAGATGTAGGGCAGATTATCCGGTCCATTCCAGCAGTCCAGCTCGATGCAGCGACAGCCCATGCGCAGGGCTCGGGCATACGCCTCGCAGGAGGACTCGCTGGAGAACTGATCGCCGGTCAGGTAGGTGTTGTGCGAGGAAGCAATCCAGTAGGAGGAGAGCGGCTGGTTCATGTCCATGAACACCGAGTCGTACTTGCTGTTCCACAGGTCGTTCTGTTTGGAGAACAGAAAGTCCATAAACTCGGAGATCGACAGATACGGCTCCTGCACATCCCGTTCCACATCCTGCACGAAATCCCGAATGAAGGTGGCAATGGCGGTGGCACTCAGCTCGCTGGCACTGATGTCTCGCTGTTCCGTCTCCAGGAAACGCTTCAGTTCCGCCGGTCTTACCGTCTGCTGGTCCTCCGAGTACGGAAATGGAGCTGCAGCGCCTGCCAGTGCTCCGCCTCCTCCTCCTCCGACCGGGTTGCACATGACGCTGGAAAAACTGGTGGGCAACAGTAGCTTCTGGTAGAGCCGTGAGAAATCATCAAACTTGAGGTCATGCTTGCGCCGAACGTCCTCGGTGAAGCACTCCATGAACTTGCTGGTGGTCATCTTGCAGCTAACGCCGGCCAGAAAGAGTTTAAAGTCCTTGATGGTCACCTGCGCCGGTGAGGCATCCGACGCCTTGGCCGAGTGCGAATTGACATTCTCCATTTGGTAGTACTCGCGGCGCAGCCAGCGATCGATTTGCAGCGGATAGGGGGCGCCCAGCGTGTCCCTGACCATGTAGCGGAGTCCACGCACCCAGTTGTCAGCCTCGATCTCCGAGAGCGCCACCACCGAGAAGCTCTTTAGCTTGAAGTGGCTGCCATACAGAATGACGAAGCACTTGCTGCTCTCAAAACGCTGGCAGTCGTCGGCGAAGAGGCGGAACTCCTTCGAGTGCTTGCCCACACGGATCTCCTTGATCTCGCGCAGCTGGATGGCGCCCTCGTAGTCGGTACGGGGCGTCTGGGCGGCCACCGTTGCCCACAGCAGTTGGCGCGTCTCGCGGATGAGCATCAGGTGGCGGCGGTCCGGCCGCCGCTGCTTCCCGTACAGTTTGGTGACAATGGTGCCCCTCTCCAGCATGCCTATAGTCTGCTCCATTTCGCCCAGCAGCGGGGCGTTCATCGCGCTGAAGCAGCTCATGGTGATACGGCTGATTACAAGTTCCTGCCCCTCCCAATTTCACTATTTACAAGTTTCGCACACAGAAAAAAGTTCTTTTTATTTACATGTCACAATTAGGGTTGTTGATAATATATCAAATATATCGATATTATTTGGTGATATTTGAAATATTAAATAATTTTTTTTGATAAAATATCATCGATACGATATTTTTACAAATATCCGACAACCCTAGTCACAATGTGTAAAATGTATGAGTACCTCGACTTTTTGGCACCATGCGGTTCCCAAACGGGTAATTAATGAAGAATTCCCAATCGGTAAATAGAGCTGTTGATAATATACCAAAATATAAATATATGGATATTTTTTCTAAGGATGATACATTTATACAAGATTTTTTGCTTGCCCAAATGTCGAAATCACGAAAGTTATTTGATAATTTTGCCAATCTGCAAGGGGAAATACTAAAAGTGCGCCCTCACACAATCTCCTAACGCCTAGCCACTTTCTAGTATTTTAGAACCTCGACTCCTTACCGTCGTTTTTGGTTCATAACTTGGCTAAAACTTAACCGATTTCAGTCTGGTTTGGTTTTTTCTTCTTGGCTTTTATAGGAGAACTTTTCTGAATTTAAAACTCAATTCATAATTTTTTTTAAATGTTTAACAATTTCGACGATGTAACCCCTTACTTTTTTTATTTGCTTTATTTGCTTAATCTTGGATATTGGTTTGCTTTAGTTCCCAATCAAACGAAAATGGAAAATGGAATGGAAAATGGCAACGACTTGCGAAAGAGAAGCTACGCTCGATGCCGGCCAAGTCCCTCGCCTCTTTAATTTTAGAGACCCACTCCCCTTTCTTAGATATAGTTAAAGTCAACGCAGTCGAGGATCACCTCACGCATCCGCTGCTTAAATGTAGCCTCATTGCCCGCGCCCAGGAATCCAGCTCCCTGAAGATCCGTGGTTGCTCCGGCCTCGATGCGGTCGCTGATCGCTTGGAGATCGGGCACATCCTGGCCCTGCATTGTGACAATGGGCAGGACCATCATGGCGAGCAGCAGGCCCACCGCCGCCCTCGTGGCCACCTGTTGCTCGAAGGCAGAACGGGGCATAAGCTGATCCACCTGCTCACCCAATCTGTGGAAATATGAATTGGGAATTAATTATCTCTCAACAAATGAGGCACTTCTTCTCACCTGGTCAGGTGGTGGCCCAACTCCTCGTAGTACTCATGCAGCACCCGGCTGAGGTGCCTCTGCCGGAAGTCTCTCGATGTGCAGGTGAAGAGGAAGTAGGCCAAGTCGGTGATGGGAGAGGCGTAGCGCATTAGTTGCCAGTCAATAAGACGCACATCCTTCAGTTCACCTCCTCCTCCTCCTCCTCTTTGGTACAGAATATTGTTGTTCCAGCAGTCGCCATGGCAGATGACTGCAAACGGTTCACAATTGAAGCCATTTACCAGGGGCATCAGCAGTTCAAAGTAGGAGCCCCGCGAGAAGTATTCCTCCAGGCGAGCCCTATAGGGCTCATCGTCCTCCGTCAGCGACGAGAGAGCACTGCCCTTGAGATTCTCAAAATACACACCCAAGGCATGATCCTCGCGTCGTTGCTCAAAGATGTCCACCAGGTGTTGGAGTCGCTGCATCCGCTCGGGACACTGACGCTTCCCAGCCAAAGAAAGGGCATGTAGCTTGGCATACGAACGGATTACGTGGCGCACATGATCCTCGGGCAGGTCGACAAAGCGATTGTGAAGTTCAAAGCCAGAGCTGGATAAATCCTCCAGCACGATGCACTCGTTGGGCTCGTCCTGGCGGGTGCCATAACATCGGGCATGCTGCAGGAACCTCTCCTCGGCTGGGATTTGCCACTTCTCTTGAAGCTCAGCGGCCAGGGGCAGGAAGTCCTCGTAGGCAGCGGTTTCCCGTAGAAAACAGGGACGTGCAAAGAATTGCTTGCGGCGCACACGATTCTGCGGCGGAAGCTTGACCACCAGGCTGCACTTCGATTTGGAATCGGTGACAGTGGAGTGCATTTGGAGGCGCCAAACCACGCCCAGATAGTTGTCACCCTTGGCACTGGCTCGTTCCAAATGAAGGCCGGGATTGGGTCCCATTTCTGGCCAGAGTTGGGCAACCAAATGCCTTAGAAACTGTGTCACCTGCTCATTGGGCAGATCTTCCTCGGGGATGCTGCCCTGCCTGTCCAGTCCAAGTTTGGTGTTCTTCTGCTCTTCTGACTGCTGATCCTGCTTCTCTTTCAGGGTTTTCTGCTCATCATTGACTTCCTGTGACTGTGTCACCTCCTCATTGGGCCGATCCTCCTCGGGAGGCTCTTCTCTGTGCCGATCCTTCTTTTCTTCCCGAATCTCCTGCCCATCTATGGGTTCGTTGGTCAGCTGCTCCCTTTGGGTCTTAGCCGGAACTGGTGGCGTATCTTCTGATTTAAATGTATCCTCCTGTAAAGGCTGTTCTGGCTTTTGATGGACCTCTTGCAGACCTTCTTCTTTCACCTCAGCAATTTCCTCTGTTTCATTATCTTCATATTGATCTTTCACCTGTAACTTCTGCATTTTCTTAATATTTCCCAGAAGATCTTCATCTCCATTTCGATTTCGATCGGGATCTGCTTCATTTAATATTTCTTCTCCTAGATCCACTTCCTTGTCCTTCACTTGTTGTCCTTCCTGCATCTTCTCTGCCTGATTTTCCAGACATCCTGTCTCTTTGAAAGCACTCTTTTCTTGGTGTTCTTCCTCCTCCTGCTCCAGCAATAGTGGCTTCTCCCTGGGCTGCTCCATTGCGTATTGCGCCAGAGCTTAGAGTGCGATCCACTTTTATATAGAGAACAGAGCAAAACCACGAAGACCGCAAGTCTAGCGATGCTGCCGTACTCAAATTTCCCTTCATCCTGTCACCTCACTCTGATTGCAACAACTGCAGCTGGTTACGAACGCTTGCGACTTGCAAGTAATACCTAATATATAATATAATGGTTGTATATTCTTTGAACAAAAGTATTCATTTTTAAGTAAGAGGAGAATTATTATTATATATTATTCATCCGTTGGACTTGTAAACTTCATAGTCTTATTGTTCAGGAAAATCCTTAAATATTTCAATTAATTTATATTTAAAACAAGTAAGAAAGCTACAGTCGTTCGTGAACGACTGTTATATACCATGTACCAAAATATATAGCCGCTTTTGCCTATTGCGACTTTTGCCTATTAGAGAAATGTAAACAAACTCGCTCTTTGCAAAACCACCACCATCTCATGCACTTGCGTGTGCAAGACAGAGACAGAGATAACCCCTCCTCTCTTTTTTGCGCACGGGAGTTAGTTTCTTGCGCTCATCAGTTTTGTTGTTGTTTTTGGGATGCACCTGTTGCTAGCTGCCAAATAGATAGCACACTGATAAGTAAATAACTTTTGTGTTTTTCACCCGATCTTTACCAGATTTTCGGTATTGATACATGTTTTACATATGCATGCCTATGCACAAAAAGAAAGATATATGGTAATATTTGCGGCTGCAAAACGTTTTTATTGATTTGCGGGGGAGTGGGAGGGAAATTTTTAAATCTGAAACAAACTTGATCTGCGTGCAAAACATTCCGACCTACATACCGAATTTGGTGGCTCTAACTCTTATAGTTGCTGAGCTCTCGGCGTTTACACAGACGGACAGACGGACAGACAGACAGACAGACATGGCTAGATCGACTTGGCTGTTGATGCTGATCAAGAATATATATACTTTATGGGGTCGGAAATGCTTCCTTCTGCCTGTTACATACATTTGCACGAAATTAATATACCTTTGTATCTACGGTACATGGTATAAAAAGGTATTACTAATAGTAAAAATAAAATAAAATAGCTTTTCGCCTTCTCCCCGACGGGGAATTGAACCCCGGTCTCCCGCGTGACAGGCGGGGATACTAACCACTATACTATCGAGGACTTGAATGCGCTGTGAGATTTTTGTATGCATCAGATGTATGGATTTATTTATAGTGCAATCTATCAGAACTCTAGAAACCTTAAAGTTAGATACCTCCATATGTTCTTAAGAAATTTCCTTTATTTAACAGGTTTTTCTAAGCATTTAAATATCCTATAAATACCACCTGTACCGTGTTGCAGGTCATTGGTTTTATTAGTTTCGTTCTTGGTTGTTTTTTTTCATACTTTAAGTGCTTTTTGCCATTGGTAAAAGTGAAGTGTGATCGAGTGTGCAAGTCGTTTTGCCACCTTGTAAACGGACGGATTCGAACTCTTGTCGCAGCGAATGCATCTGGCAGATACATAGATACATAGACTGGTGTGCAAAGACAAGACCTCCTCCTCCGCCGCCTTATCAGCTCAGCAACTCGCTGACCGATATTGGATGAGGGTGTGCTGTTTGGCTTCGTTTCGGTAAACAAGATAACATGGAATCTTCCAAATACTTATAAATACACTAAGCATTTTCTGATTGGAAATCGCTGAGTAGTAGATAACGCCCCAGCCATATACCGAACCGAATCCCAATATCAGAGCTCTACTAGTCCAGTTCAAAGAGCGGGGCAAAGGAAACCAGCAAAACAAAAACAAGAAAAGCCGCAGAGTGGCAACAAAACACTGAAAGCAAAACAAACAGCGAAATAATTGAAGACCAAGGCGGCCAAGAAATACACTTTCTTTTGTCTTCAAATTAAGAAATGGTTCCAAACAGTTCCAATACTAACCTGATGTGTAACATTTCTTAGTATTTAAGCTTTGTTGGGTTGTTTAGAGTTCATTTATGACATGACACTAGATTTATGAGAGTGCTTCAGGGTTTGTTTGGTAATAACAACCGCGTTTAACTGATTATTTGGGAGATTTTTGGTATGCTAGATTTTTTAAGAGCTGTTAGTGCACATATTAATTTGTATACCTCTAGCACTTGTATTTACTGAGTTACCATAGGTTAGTCTCTGTGTTTATGTGATTTTTGGTGAGATTTTTGGTATACAAGTTTTCCTAACAACTATGAGTGTATATACCAATTTTTATATACCTAGCATGCTTGGAGCCCGAGTTACCATAGGTTTAGCTTACACAATTTATATGATTTATTCGATTGCCTGCCAAATTTTTAGTATGAAAGCTTACCAAATAGCTGCCAGTTCACCCAGCAGTTGGCATGCTTTAAGCACGTCTGCCTACCGAGTTACCATAGGTAGTCTGGCTGATTAAATCACGATGCATCTGAGAGAATCATCATCACCCGATCACATCTGGCTCTCTGGGGGCCACACCCTCTTTTTTTGTCGTGTGGCGTCTATGGTCGCCAAGTGCCAACGCCGGCGAGAGAGTGTAGGAGCAGCAGGAGCTCCAACAGCAACAATTTCGCTGATTAAGAGAGGTGGAGCAGGAGGAGCAGGAGCCTAGGAGCGTGGGAGAGCAAGGAGACGAGGTGGTGGCGCAGCAGCAGCAGCAGCAGCAGCGGCAGAAGTGGGGGCCATATGCAATGTACATATTAACAAGAAGCCGGTCTTTTTGTCTCTGTTTTTGTACGACTCTCCTTCTTTTTTTGTACATTTTTTTTTGTATTCGTTCGCATCTTGTTGTGATCACTCCGCTCTGCTCTGGCCGACGCCGGGCTTGTTTTTGCGGCGCATTTAATGAACAACTGCTGCTGCTGCGGCTGCTGCTGCGCCGTCGACGCTGCGTTTAAAATGCCGCTGCGGCAGCGCGGCGAGCTCAGTGTAGCCGCAAAAGTCCAGCCAGTCAGTCCAGTTCAGTCCAGGAGGAAAGGAGAGGAGCGAGCGAGCGCGGCTTTTGGAAAACCGATTTCCGATTGATATTTTGTTCAATTTCTTTGTTATTTTCAAATTCGAATTGAAAAACTAGTCAACGAAAGCAGCTGAAAATCACAGTCACAAGGCTCAACTGAAAAATATTCGAGATGTCGCAGCCACTCAAGTTCTACTTTGATTTCCTCAATCAATCCAGCCGGGCGCTCTATATCCTGCTGGAGGCCTCCAAGATACCCTTCGAGGCCATTCCCATCTCGATGCTCAAAGGTGAGTGAGAGTATAGTACGTGCTCGGTGGCACACACACACAGCACACAGCACGCACCGCACACGCACAACCCAACGAAACGACTCCAAAGGTCGTCACACATTTTCTATGCATTTATTATGCTCAGGCCCTTTGTTTTCGTCACCGAGTTTCCAAAACAAAAAAAACAAAAAAAAACAAAAAATACAAAAATTATATATACGTGTGTATATATGTATAAATTTTCCGCTCGTTAAAAATTCCACTTGGTGGCAGTCGAAAACGTTTCCGAAACGGGGAAAGTGAGCAGAGCACAGGCGGTTGCAACAAACAAATAATAAATAATAAAAACAAACAAATATTGCAGCAACAATTTGGTAAAACAGACGACAGTTGATAAGGAAATATTTTAAAATATGTTTTGTTATATTAATACTTCCTCTTCCTCTGGCAAAGTGTCATTACTTAATCGCTTCCCCCAACAAAATCTGCCCAATCATATATTAATTATAATAAACAAGTGTGAACCAATTTGAAACGAATAATCAGCCATCGGCGGCGAACGTGAGAGTTTTGTTTTGGTTTTTGTATTTCGGTTTTTTTCTTTTTGAAAACAAGTGAAGAAAAACATGTCTTGCAGGCAGGTTCAGGCATTTTTTTAGCGGTGCACTTTGAACGTGTTTACAGTTGATCTTACCCCATTGGGGCGAGACATCGACTTGGGCTTTTATCACCTGCCTGCAAACCTTAACCCTAAGCATACAGTTAAGCTGCAAAAAAGACAACAATAATCATCGATATTTATTCATTTCTGACTTTAATTTGTTGAGTTTTTTTTAATAGGGTAATAGAATAATATTTAAATATCTAAATAGGAGTGTACTGTACCAACCAATATGAATAGGAAATCAGAAAAATATAAAGACTGCACTTTGATCGCTTTGTGTTTACCCTCTGGTAAAATCTACAAACGGATCTTGGAGTGGCTTTTATCATCTGCTCGCCAAACTAGGACACTTATCAAATTTCGATTCAGATTGGCTGCTGATTTGTTTACCACTCCACCCTATTGTTGATGCTTTTGGTATATTATTATAATTTTATTTTTGTATTTACTAAGCCGCGCGTGCGCTTAGCACTTTTTCATCGCACATAAGAAAGGGGAGCGGGGTCTCACACCTCGTCGTCGTCGTCGTCGTCGGTGTGTTCTTCTTTTTTCCACTTGGTCAAGGTTGCGGAAACGTTGAACGTTGCTGCCTCTGGTGGTGGTCATAAAGTGCAGAATTAATGCCAAGAGAGGATGCAATAATCAATGGACTTCAGACAGAGACCAGACCCATTAAGGCCTGCATATATGTACATATATAAAAATGCGATATATCTGTTCGTTGTGGGGTTTGCATTTCTCGGCTGACGTCAGGCCATGCAATATCCGCATCTGATATATGCTAATCCCAAGGAGAGTTTCCTCCACTCCACACAACGACAAAGAACCATATTAATTAATTAAGCAAGTGCGGTTCTCCCCACTTATGCTATTATTTGTAAAGTGAGAGATCTGAAGCCAGTTCTCACATGCCAAAGTTTTTTGTTGGTTTTTCAGTGCCGCTAGAGAGGCGCCGGTTTTTAATGCCACTTGGACTTTGCCCCCTTGGAGTGCAGCGATCGGAGCTTAGAAATCAGAGACCAGAGAGTGGCTGCATTCGAATTGAGGGAAATAAGGGGAGACACGGCGCACACACAACACAACAACCTTGTGGAGGTTAGAGACTCCGAATGCGGGGGCAAACATTTACAACTATTCGTTAGAGTTTTCTCAGTCTCCGTCTCCGTCTCGCATGCCTCCTGAGCGTGACGTGACGTGACGCAAGGAATCTAATCTGGCCAAGACTTTACGATTCCACTGCAATTGGGATCAAGTGGAGGGAATCAAGCGTTTGATTGTTGTGTTGGCCATTATAAAAATTAATATTTCTTAACCCAATTTGGTATGGCCCCTTCAAAATTATCTATGAATAACTGCTGCAATTTTTAAAGCTTTTCATGGTCTGTAAGCCAAGTTACCAGAGGTCATATAGTATATTTACCAGGAACAGGGAAAGGGTGTTGTGTAGAATGCCGGGTTATAGGAACCCCTTCAGATAGTTACAAACTATGGAACGACTTTTAGCAATTAGCAATTTAAACTTAAACAATTTAATTGACTCAACCCATTAGGCTGCCTGTTGTTCTCCCACAATTTTTAATCTAATAATCACCTTGTGCTTCCGGCGGTAATCTTCTGATCTCCATTACTAACCATTGTCAATCACGTAGCTCTCACGTTGCCACAACCTGCTGGACCTCTAATCAAAGGCATTCCGACCTGATAGGACCATCATCAGCAGTTGCCCAAATGACAGCAATTAAAAATAAAATTGAAAAATTGCCTGCTATTTAAATCTAATCAGCTGATATGTCCCGGGATTCACAGTTGCTGACTAATCAATTAGGTTTCCATGGGATTTGCAGTTAGTTTCTGTGTTCCATTTACGCCAGCAGCCCACGAACTCATCATGAAATTAATTTGCCTGTGCAGTCATCAGAAAGGGGGTTGTATTTATAGAGATTGAAGGAGGCCGCACAAGTGCTGCACGTTCTACTCGGCCACTCCCACACCCGTGTGACCTTGATCGCGGCCTGTCAATTGACATTGACAATGACTTTGGCCCACTCCAGAGACACGCCCCCCTTTTGAGGGCAATAATTCCTCCACCATTGCCTGTTACCCTTATCGTTATCTTTATTTTGGTTCCCGAAATTTAGGTCGTGATTCAGCAGCACCTGTGTTGCCGAGCAGAGCAATATCTTGATGGGATCAGGCGATCAATCCAGGCATCGGATGATTGCAGCCAAAGAAACGAAACCTGTTCATATTGAATGTATATTTAGAGAATTTAATTAATATCGGAACTGATCACCAAGTCGAGTTTTGTGGATAAACTAATTCAGTGGTGAATTTTATGTGTAACAGGGAGGACTTTATGCGTATGCATTCCCAATGCAGCGTAGGGTAAGCAAGTGATTCAGGTGCTTAAATTTTAAGCAACTCTTTTCTGTATAGAATTCCGTACTTACATTCACTACTGGGAAATTTTATTGAACAGAAGAAAAAAAGAAATTAACATGTTAACAACTAAAATTAAGTTTTGTGTGTTTGCTGGAAAATATTCTCCAGAATTTTCCACTTAGCGGGCAGGAGGATCTTCCTCAGGAGCACGACAGTGACAAATACACCACATGAACTAACCGTATCTATCTTATATTAAAGCGAAAGAGACTTTTCCTTAGGTAGTAGGTACTTACCACCAAATTCGATATGAAAGTTGTGTCTTTTTCAGAAGCATCGAATACGTTTTTCTTTGTATTACTTTGTTTTTGAGACATTTAACTGACCGTCTTCCCCCGTTTCTTCTCCCTTTTCCAGGCGAGCACTTGACTGGTGAGTTCCGGGACAATGTTAACCGGTTCCGCAAGCTGCCGGCCATCACGGATCATGGCTATCAGCTGTCGGAGAATGTGGCCATCTTCCGGCACTTGGCACGCGAGAAGCTAGTGCCAGAGCACTGGTATCCCCGTCGCCATCTCGGACGCAGCCGGATCGATGAGTACCTGGCCTGGCAGCAGACCAACATGGGTGTGGCCACCACGGAGTACTTCCAGCAGAAGTGGCTGGTGCCCTACCTGCAGAAGACGCGTCCAGCGGATAATGCGGTAAGTGTAGCACAATCGCGGCAACCTGTTCATCTCTGTAGCTCATCCCGTTTATCTCTAACTCCAGGTGAATCTTGCTAGCAAACAGCTGGAGCACACACTCAACGATTTCGAGCAGCTCTTCCTCAACTCCCGCAAGTTTATGCTGGGCGACAACATCTCCTATGCGGATCTCAGTGCCATTTGCGAAATAGATCAGCCCAGTGAGTGCTCAAATCTGGCATGAAGTATCCTTCGGCACATATTCATGAATCCATTCTCTTCATGTGTTCCAGAATCCATTGGCTACAACACGTTCCAGAATCGCAACAAGCTGGCCCGCTGGTACGAGACGGTGCGCGAGGAGCTGGGTCCCCACTACAAGGAGGTGCTCGATGAGTTCGAGACGAAGCTCAAGGGCAGCGGCAGTGGGCAGCAAGGCGTGGCCCAGGCGGTCAAGCAATAGCCAAGGGATCCCCACTCTCTCGGCCCGTCCACAAATCTTGTTTAGTTATCAACCGAGACGAAGATCGATCACCAGTCTGTTTTTTTTTTGTTTGTCCTCTTATAAATCTAATATTTTGTATATCTAATATAAACCCTATGTAATTATATTGCTTTTCAATTTCAATTAGTTTTAACCTTCTGCTAACCCTTCTATCCTATCGATACTATCCTATCTCTTGTCTTTGTAGCTTCTAACTTGTATTATTTATGAGTTCTTTTTGTGAAATTGCTCTTTTTTTCATCTTATATATATATTAGTACTTAAACACTTAGTACTTAGTTGTTAATTATATGTATCTCCTAATTAAAAGTATATAAAGTGATGATTGTTAAAGAAACTCAACAGGATTGTGCATGTATTCCATGGAAATATCAATAGGGTATCGATATTTGACCCGAAAATCGATCATTTTTCGATAAATAATATGTGTGTGCATTAAATCGATAATATTTTGATGATTTTGCACGAATTAAATAGAGCTCCTTCCAAAATTTCTTCATCTATACAATTTACATTTAGGCTTTATTCATTTTGTTTAACATTTTGTTTTTGGGGGATTCGCACAACGAATACATGATGCATGGGTGTGGGTGTGTGAGGTGTACAAAATAGGATCCTCGCGCCCTGTTTTATCACAATTAAAATTTTTGTATACACAGATAGAGAGAGATACAAATAGATGCAAAGAGTGTGAGTGAGTGAGAGAGAACTTCTTCGAGGAGCCTCTTCACTTCATCGTTGAATCCGGAAAGGCGTCGCGCGGCGGCTTGAAGCTCAACATCATGATGTGGCGAGCATAGGACTTGGTGGCCCGAAACAGAGAATCGGTGCCATGCAGGCGATCCAGGACGCCCAGGACCCCAAAACAGTTGTTGAATCTGCAAAAATAAACAAACGAGCTTAAATATAAGCTTTACACCATCACTAATCTCGATCTTACTTCAGATGATGAAAGTCATGCGCCTCGGGACTGGGAAAGAACGGCAAATGGTAGCCGGAATGGGCATTGAGGGTGGAGAGTATGGCCAGGGCGAACCATAGCCAGGCGGTGGCCACATGGCTGCCCATCAGAAAGACGCCCAGGAATGGCGGCAACAGATTGCTAAAGATGTGCTCAATGGGATGGCAATAGATGGCCGTCACCGATATGGGGGCCGTCCACTCGTGATGCTGCTTGTGGATATACTTGTAAATGTGCTTGTGGTGGAGCAGGCGGTGCGAGTAATAGAAGCCCAGCTCCTCCATTAGGATGCAAACGGTCAGCTCGAAGCAGACCCAGTGGAATGTGGGCAGATCCCGGATATCGCTGAGTCCCCGGATCTCCATCAGCCGGTAGCTGGCATAGGCCAAAGGTATGCCCACAAAGATCTGGTTGCAAACCACGCACCAGATAACCTATCACAGAGCAGAACAGAATGGAGGTCAATTGAGGGTACACACTTTCATTTCCAATTAAATCAATCAATCAATCCATCCATCCATCCGTACCTTTAGGAGGCGACGAACTTCCACCGGCTCATTGGTGCCCGGCTGGATTTTGTATTTGCGCAGACAGGCGGGTCGATTGGTCAGGTCCATGAATGTGTACAGAGTGCCCACGGTCCAGTAGACGATCATGGTGAAAATGGTGGTGCCAAAGACCCACAGCACCATGGGTTCATCGCCTGCAAACAAGGGATTGGGGTGAGAGTACAGATTTAGTTTAGTTAGCAACTTCATTTAGGACCCTATTCTGGGCACCGATTAAGAAGAGAGAAAGAAATGAGCGTTAAAAAGCAAATCTTTTGATTTCCGGACCTTTAAGTTAAAGGGAATCAATCTTGAGGAATTTATAAGAAATGAATAGCTTTTAAAAAGCCAAATTAAATGAATAATTGCCTTTGTTCATTATATTTTGAGCTCAACATAAAAAATGTCTAATAAATAAGCTTAATGTTAGGCAACCGCCTGTCGTTTTAATGCAGTCATAAAAGTGCAACTGGTAATTGTTCCGGTAATACCAAAATAAGGCAATTATTACCCTAAAGATTATTGTTTGCCCACTGTGAGCTTTGGCAATTCAAGTTTCTGGATAAACCTTTGGTTTGTTTGTTTAGTCAATAATGTAAAAATATTTGCAAAGTATAAATAGAGGGACTGTATTAAAAGCACCAAATGTACTGGGAGTGAGAGCTCAGAAAGTGATATGTAAATGTTTTGTTTTGGCTCAATTGAAGTGAACTTAAATGAAGAGTTCATATTTTTGGTTTGGAATCTTTGTGGCCTGAGTAATCGCGTTGGGTCGATTCACTTTCGTAATTGGCAGCACTTTTGCCCTGTGATTGTATCTGCATCTGTGGCTGTATCTGGAAATGTATCTGTATCTGTGGCTGTGTATCTGCAGCTTTGTGTGCCGTGAATTAGTAAACAAAACAGTTGCTGTTGACATTTTGTTGTTGGTTCTGTGTGAGAATTGCAATTTGCACTACAGCCAGCCACATAATCAGCAAAGAGAGGAGCAAAGTTTAGAGCCTGCCTTTTGCCCCTGTCCTCTATCCTCTATCTTCACTTGTTTCTTCTCTTGCAATTCTTCTGCTTTTTTTCTTTTATTTTTTGCTGAGATTATTTCACTTACCGAACGAGTCGATGAATTTGTCCCATTGCGACTGCCAGAAATCTCCGGAGGCACCCCAAAAGCTCTGCAAATGCCTGGCGTACAAATAGGAAACCTCTGTGAATTTCTCCTCCATCGTTGGCACTTTCTACGCGCTTCGTTCTAATTCTTCCCCCCGCAAATTCTCCAATTCTACACTCTCTGTCTCTCTGTACTGTCTCTTCCGCACGGTTCCGTCTTTGCTGCTGGGCGTCGCGAAAGCAACTGGCCAATTTTTGATCGCCAGAATCGAGCAGAAAAATAAAACCCAGCTCACAAAATAAACAAAAAACAGAGCTCAAACCCGAGCTTTCCGCTCAAAAAATCACAGAGAAAGAGAGAGAGTGAGAGCGGGAGAGCGAGAAGAAGAGTGGGGAAGAAAGAAAGTCTGTCTTTGAAAACCAAAGCCTGGAATACCCTTGCCGATTTCATCTTTCCGAGAAACTATTGATTAATTTAATACATTTATAAATTATAAATAATTTTAATAGTAAAACGAAGTTTTTTTCAAATCAATACATTTTCTTTAAAGAAAAGACCACGATCTAATAATACATAAACCATTAAAATATATCTTTTTTAATTAAAAGAATATTTGTAAGAATATATTTAAAAAAATATATATAATTATTTTTAGAATATATTCATATTTTAATAATTAATAATAATCTATAATCTATAAGAAAAAATAGATTTAGATTCGAAACTGATGCTCTAGTTTTCGTAGAAACGGACGGACAGACGGACATGGCTAGATCGACTCGGCTGTTGATGCTGTTCAAGAATATATGTATATACCTTATCAGGTCAGAAATATCTCATTCACTAAAGATCGCACGCATGTTATCATCTGCTAGGGTATATGTAAAAGAGAGCTAGAGAGTCTAGGAGAGAAACACAATTCTAGCCGAGATTACCAGGTGAGCACGTTGCGGAATAGAATGAAGGCAGCCAGGGCGCAGGTAATGATAAAAATGACGCTGTGTAGCGACGAAAGCCAGACATCGGCGGTGCGGGTATCGTCCCAGTGCTGGAGCGGTGAGCAGGAGGCTTGACCCGAAGCCAAATCCTTTCCAGCATGCTGCCAACAACCAGAACGTAAATCATACGAAAAATACCAACTTACACAGGTTCTTCACTTACCTCGTTTAGGTTAAGGTAAACCGGTGGCAGCCCCACCTTCTCCTTCAGGACACCACCGCCCGACAAGGTGTTGTTTCCAGCCGGCTGCTGCATGTTTACCGAAACGGGCGACGCAGCAGTGGGCGAGGACGAGGAGGAGGAGGATCCGGCCGAGCCGGAATTATTTGGCGGTCTTCCGTGCACCGGATTTGACATCTTTACGTCTATTATTGTGCTTTATATTCACACTTCCCCTGATATTTGTTTAGAGCTTTTCCAAATTGTTGCTTATTTTTCTAGTTTGGTAATTTTCCCTTTTGTTGTGGCGCTTTATTCGGTTTTCCGTGTCCTTGACATTTAACGACACTTCGATTTTTCTATTTCCCATCAGCTGTCATCATCGAACGGAGTACTGCGTTCTAGTGTGCGATGCGGCGATTTTTATTATTGCCATCTATCGCATTTGTAAACTTTATAGTTTAGTTGTTAACTCTGGACATTACAAATTTCAGTTTTGGAAATACTTCTTTTGAATTTTTTAAGTTCTCCGCTTTTCAGTAAAGTTCTTACACACACAAAGAACGGTTGAACGTTGAAACTATCGATATGCTTAAATTTGGTTTTTACCTACACATGTAAAAATAACATTCCCCAAGTTATATATTATGGTCAAAATAATTAACCTATTAACATTATTAAATATTTTATTATTATTATTATAATTATTAGCTAATAAAAGAGAATTTTAGAATATATACAAAAATTCTGATGAGAACTTATTGAGAAAGGCTATAAAACGCAATTTAATGATATGAATTTTAAGCTGACACATATGGTTAAAATTGCTTTATAAATAATTTTTAATATTAAGTCAATTTCAGGGTTTTAAAAGTTATTTTTATTCATAGTCGGCCATCTCTACATGCAACTTTAGTTGTCGGATATTTTTAAAAATATCTTATCGATAACATTGCCAGCTTGTAAAAGGCGCTTTTTTAGCTTTTGAATTCAGATTGACCAAGATAAAAATATCAAAAAATACCAAACAAAAATATCGCAATTTTGATATTTAGGCGCTTTGTTAGCTTTTGAATTCAGATTGACCAAGATAAAAATATCAAAAAATACTAAACAAAAATATCGCAATTTTGATATTTAGGCGCTTTTTTAGCTTTTGAATTCAGATTGACCAAGATAAAACTACCAAGCAAAAATATCACAATTTCGATATTTAGAAAAACAAAAAATACATCATCTTTAGAAAAAATATCGATATGTTGATATTTTACAACCGATTGGGGATCTAGTTACCCGTTTGGGAAAACGACCCATGGTGCCAAAGAGTCGAGGTACACATTGCGAAAATATCGATATATTGATAATTATTTTGATATATTATCAAGTATAAACAACAGAAAGAAAGAGAACGAAAGAGAAGAAATCACGGAATCACAGGATCTGTCTGTAAGTGCTTGACAACAACTTCAAGTGTTGTTGGCGCCCCAAAAGCTGTAAACTATGGCGCTCGTTTGCCGCGCAATGAAGATTGCTTTCTGAGAAAAAAAAAATTCTAAGGAAAAAGAGAAAAATCGAAATCGTGTCGCTTTAGAGCGCGACATTCTCGGTGCATATACAGTTTGGTTTGATTTAATTATTTTCTGTGCCGTTATCAGAGTGTGTGTTCCTAATCGCAGTGTTGTTTCCCCTCTTCCCGCCCAGGAATCGCAGCCATGGAGGAGTCATCCCCATCTGCAAGGGGTAACTCCGGCTCGCCTGCCGTTGCGTCACGTGGCCGCGGTCGCGGTCGTCCGCCGAAGTGGGCCACCGTTAAGGCGAATTCACGGGCTGTTGCAGCTTCGTCGCCCACGCCGTCATCGCCACTGGAGGCGGACGCGGATGGCAGCCCAAGCGAGTGCCGGCGTAGCTCCCGCAAGAAGGTCGCCAAATTCGATGTGCGGGACTTGCTCATTAAGAACCGGAAGGGGCACAAAATCCAGATTGAGGCGCGCATCGACTCGAATCCCAATACCAATCCCGGCATCGTCGGCTCCACATCTTCGCCTGGCTCGGCTGCATCCGCCGCCAACAGCAACACCAATTGCAACCGCCGTTTCTCCATGTTTGAGAGCAGCCACCAGTCCCTGCCGCCGCCACCACCGCCGCCGCACGCTTTGGAGATCTTTGCCAAGCCGAGACCCACACAGAGCCTGATAGTGGCCCAGGTTACAAGCGAGCCCAGCTCTAGTCCCGTACAGACGGTGGCCGCCCTTCCGGTGGTGCCTGCCCGGAAGCGCGGCCGACCCCGGAAGAGTGCGCCGCCGGAAGTTGTAGTTGCTGCTGCTACTGCACCTACCGCTCCCAGCTGCTCGGACTCGGACACCAACTCGAATTCCACCAGCACAAGCACCTCCACGGGCAGCGGCAGTGGCGGCGAGGCGACCGCCGGTGCTTTTGCTGGCTTCGCCAAGCGAAAGTCCAAGCTGCGCGTTTCCGTCAAGCGCTTAAATTTGTCGCGGCGACTGGAGTCGTCGGATTCGGGCGATACGCCCCTAAATATCACCGTGGTGGGCGCCTGCACCTCTCCGCCGTCGTCCTCCTCGTCGGTGGGTGATCGGGATCCCATAGTGTTGCAGGATGAGAACGCTTTGGATGAGCAGCCGGAAAAGCTGCAGCAGCAGCCACTGAAGGAGCTAGCCACAATTCACGTGCCCGGCGATAATTCCGATTCCGACTCTCAGATCATATTCATCGAGATCGAGACATCGGAGACGGGCAAAGAGGACGAGCAGGAACAGGAAGAGCAGCCGGGACAGGAGGAGCTGCAGGAGCAAGATCAAGATCAGGATCAGGAGCTGGTGCCGCCGGCCGAAGTGGAAGAAATTGAAATTGATCTCGACAAGCAGGATTCAATGCCTGCCCCAGAACAAGATCTCGATGAGATTATGGTGGAGGTACTGAGTGAGCCACCCAGTCTCTGGTCAGCCGACGATGAAGACGACGCGGAGCCGGAAGCCAGTCAGGCGGCGCCAGAAGATGAGCCAGAATCCACGGAATCATCATCCCCAGCTCCGCGGCGCAGCCGTAGATCCTTGCAGCCGCGTGGCGGCAGCCGTCAGGGCAAAACGCTCGAGGAGACCTTTGCGGAGATAGCCGCCGAGAGCAGCAAGCAGATACTGGAATCCGAGGAGTCCCAGGGCCAGGAGGAAGAGGAGGAGCAGCATGTGCTCATAGATCTCATCGATGATAGCCAGAGTGAGCAGGAGGTAGAGGAGGTAGCACAACATAAGGAAGATGGCCCTAAAGAGCACGAATTAGCGCCGGAGGCAACGGAAGTCAAGCTTGAGTTGGAAAAGGTTACAGCCGAGACGAAGACAGCGGCGGAGATTGTTTCAAGCTCGAATGATGAAGCTATTGTTGAGTCCAAAGTAGAAACTAAAGCCACTACAACTGATCCAGAACCTAGAGAAGAGCCTACGCCGATCTCAGGCATGGATCACCCTCAAACGGAAGTAGATGAAGACTTAACCAAATCCCTGCCAGAAACCATACCCATACCCTCAGAGCAAAAGGCGCATACAGAGGAGGAGACAGTGGAGCTGGTGGAGCCTGTGAAGCCCAAGCCAGAAGCTCAACCTAAGCAGCAAGTTGAAGCCACCAAAGTCGAAGACTTACCAGCCGTATCCAAAAACCCAGAGAAGTCAACACAGCCAATGGAGGAATCCAAACCTACTGAGCACTTGGTCGTCGAGAGTATTAAACAAACAGAGACCGAAGGGGAGCCGACGGCTCAGTTGTCAAATGATGAATCTGACACCAAAAATTCAACTGAGCAGCCCACTAAGGGCGATCAGCCTGAACTAACTTCATTCAGCCAGCAGCAGGTCCCCATAATAGAAGCAAAAGCAGCAGTTCCCGAGGAGGAGTCATCGTCGTCCTCGTCGTCTTCATCGTCATCATCGTCGTCTACGTCGTCATCGTCATCATCATCATCGTCGTCGTCGTCGTCAGCCGCAGAAGTAAACAAAAAAAAGTCCAAGAAGGAAAGCCTGACCAAGAAGCCAACTGGGCCTGGCACTGCAACTGGATCTGGGCCAGAGAGGAAGCAAACAATGTTGGCCGAGCGAAAAGAACCAAAGAAAAGTGTGCCAGGAAAGAAGGAAAAGATGTCGGAGAAGCGTTCACCCTTCAGAGAGCTAGCACAGGCCGCCACAAAGAAACGTAGGACATTGGAATCGGAATCTGAAGCGTATTCCTCCAAGGCAGTAAAACCAGCCAAGCCCACTGCTGGAGCCAAAAGAGACACAGCAGAGCGAGAGAAATCCTCGCCAGAAAGTTTTCATTTGCACAAGAAGAAGGAACATAGACAATCCTCCTCGGACAAGGAAAAGGAAACGAGTAAGTCGCCCAACTCAAGCTTCCAAACAGAAACTTCTTCAACGGAGCCAGCCAAAAACGAGTCTCATAAGAAGCCACCCACAGATAGCTTCACTCCCAATAAAACCAAAGACAAGTTCTTCGTTGAGTGCGATGCCATGTTCAAGGCCATGGATAAGGCCACTGCCCAGATGCGAATGGAGGAGAAGAGCAAGAAGAAGATGAAGAAGGTGCCGCCGCCCAAGGTGGAATCTCCCGTGCCGGTTATAGCCTCCACCACGACCACGTCAGCAGCTCCACCAAAGAAGTCGCTGGCACGCAAGACGGTCAGCTGCCGCAGGAATACCGTCTACGAGGACTCACCCAAGTTGGTGAGGAGCAGCTCGCCTGGCTCCGATTCCACCACAACCACAACCCCAACGCGTGTCTCCACGCCGCCGGGCAAGGACAAGCGAACCAAGGGCAGACCCAGGCTGAATTCCAGGCGCAGCACAATTTGCGAAGACGCTCATGTTCGTGAAAAGGCAACAAATTCACCAGCTTCCGTCTCCTCCTTGGATTCCTCCACGAAACGGAATCCCTCGAAGCGCAGAGACTCTACGGATCTGGCAAAGATTAAGGGCAAAGCCGCCTCACCACCCAAACCCTCTAAATTGGAACTGCGTCGGAATACCATTTGCGAGGAGCGCCAGGCTAAGGCCAGTCCAGCGGTACCCCTCGCCAAGCGTCGCTACTCGCTGCATCCCAAGGCCTCCGCCGATCTCTTGCCGGACATCAACAAATCCGCTGGCAAGAAGCGCCCCAGAAAGGGGGCCAAGGTGTCGCTGGGTCGCCAGGATTCACAAGACTCCAGCTCCAGTGCCGGCTCCAAGAAGAAGAAAGTTCGGAAGTCTGCGGAGGATCTCCTTCACACCGAAGAGTCCTCGGAGTCCAACTCCTCGGGCAGCAAGACGCAGCGTAGCAGTGGACCAGCCTCGCCCGAACTGGAGGCTCCCGATGCCCTCAAGGATATAGCCAAGTTCATTGAGGATGGCGTGAATCTTCTCAAGCGCGACTACAAGTTAGCCGACGAGGAGCCCCAGCCCCAGCCCCAGCCAGAGAAAGAGGGACAGACTGAGGTGGTGGAGGAGCAGCAGGTCAAACAGCAGGAGCAGCCGCCGCCGCCGCCGCTTACCGAAGAGGAGGAGTTTTCGCAGCGGGTGGCCAACATGGAGACGCCGGACACAACGCTCTCACCCTCGCCCTCGCAGTCCAACTCCGAGGAGACCTCCTCCTCCAACAATGGCGGTGGCGGTGGTGTGCGTCGCTCGCATCGCATCAAGCAGAAGCCCCAGGGACCCAAGGCCAGCCAGGGCAGGGGCGTAACCAGCATGGCCCTGGCTCCCATCAGCATGGACGAGCAACTGGCCGAGCTGGCCAACATTGAGGCCATAAATGAGCAGTTCCTGCGCAGCGAGGGACTCAACACGTTCCAGGCTTTGAGGGAGAACTTTTACCGATGCGCCAGACAGGTGAGTGAAGGGATATAGCGTAAATCTGATCTTTAATAACTCCTCTTGTATGTTTTTCCCAGGTGAGCCAAGAGAACGCGGAGATGCAGTGCGACTGCTTCCTCACTGGTGACGAGGAGGCGCAGGGACATCTGTGCTGCGGCACTGGCTGCATCAACAGAATGCTCATGATCGAGTGCGGCCCACTGTGCACCAATGGCGATCGTTGCACAAACAAACGCTTCCAGCAGCACAAATGCTGGCCCTGTCGAGTCTTCCGCACTGAGAAGAAAGGCTGCGGCATCACCGCCGAGCTTCAGATACCTCCCGGTGAATTCATAATGGAATATGTGGGGGAAGTCATCGATAGCGAGGAGTTTGAGCGGCGGCAACATCTCTACTCGAAGGATCGCAAGCGACACTATTACTTCATGGCCCTGCGCGGCGAAGCCATTATCGATGCCACCTCCAAGGGGAATATCTCGCGGTTCATCAATCACAGCTGCGATCCGAACGCCGAGACGCAGAAGTGGACCGTCAATGGGGAGCTGCGCATTGGTTTCTTTAGCGTGAAACCCATCCAGCCGGGCGAGGAGATAACCTTTGATTATCAGTATCAGCGATATGGCAAGGATGCCCAGCGCTGCTACTGCGAGGCCACCAATTGCCGTGGCTGGATTGGCGGTGAGCCCGACTCCGATGAGGGCGAGCAGCTGGATGCCAGCAGCGACAGCGATGCAGAGCTGGAGGAGGATTTGGAACTGGAGTCGGAAGCAACCGACCACGATGCTGGTGAGTCGCGCAAGATAGCCAAAGCCAAAATCCCATCGAAGCACAAGCTTAAGATGCCCTCCGCAACCGCCAATCGGAAGCGCAAGGAGCAGCAGCCGCACGTCAAGCCCAAGGATCGGGAGTACAAGGCCGGCCGCTGGCTGAAGGCCAGTGCCGCTGCTGGTGGCGGCGGCGTCGGCTCAGGATCGGGGGAGAAGGCTTCGCGGAAGCCAAAGGTCAGCAAATTTCATGCCATGCTCGAAGATCCCGATGTCCTGGAGGAGCTCTCGGCGCTTAGTCGCAGCGGGCTGAAGAACCAGCCAAATACGCTCCGCTTCTCGCGCTGCATGGTGCGAGCCAAGCTACTGCAGACGCGGCTCCAGCTCCTGGTCGTGCTCACACGTGGAGAGCTGCCCTGCCGCCGCCTTTTCCTCGACTATCATGGCCTCCGGTTGCTGCACTCCTGGATCAGCGAGAATGGCAACGATAACCAGCTGCGGGAGGCCCTTCTCGACGCCCTCGAGTCGCTGCCCATTCCCAATCGCACTATGCTGAACGACAGTCGCGTCTACCAGAGTGTCCAGCAGTGGAGCAGTAGCCTGGAGCAGAACCAGCCGCCTCCAGCGGGGGCAGGAGCAGGAGCCGGAGCAGGAGCAGAGTTGGACCAAGCGCAGTCTGCCCTGCACAAGCGCACGGTGGCCCTACTCCAGAAATGGCAGGCCCTGCCGGAGATCTTCCGCATCCCCAAGCGCGAGCGCATCGAACAGATGAAGGAGCACGAACGGGAGGCGGATCGCCAGCAAAAGCAAGCCCTGCATGCCCTGCATGCCAGCACCGCTCTGGAGGATCAGCGGGAGCAGCGGGAGAGCACCAGCGATCGCTACAGGCAGGATCGCTTCCGCCGGGACACGACCAGCAATCGGACCAGCAAGCCCATACGCATGAGTGGCAACAATACCATCTGCACGATCACCACGCAGCCGAAGGGCAGCAATGGATCCCTGGATAGTGGTGGTGCTGGAGCCGGCGCCAGTGCCATGGCTAGAAACGATAATCGTCGGCGGTCCGATGTGGGCGGATCCACAGAGCAAAGACGCACCATTTCCAAGGAGTTGCGGCGCAGCCTGTTCGAGCGCAAGGTAAGCACAGAGAGGATCCCTAGGAGTTCCTTACTCACCTTTGTGTCCCCCCTTCCAGGTGGCCCTGGACGAGGCAGAGAAGCGAGTTTGCAGCGAGGATTGGCGGGAGCACGAGCTGCGCTGCGAGTTCTTTGGCGCCGATCTAAAGACCGACACCAAACAGCTGCCCTTCTACCAGAACACCGAGACCGGTGAGTGGTTCAATAGCGAGGATATGGTCGTCCCCACACCCCAGCGTACGGAGCAGCAGGCGCAAGCGATGGTCTCGCCGGAAGAGTCGGAGGACGGACAGCCGCCTGCCCAAGGCGCGGAGTACAAACTGCCCCCCGGTGTGGATCCATTGCCGTCGGCCTGGAACTGGCGTGTAACGCCCGATGGCGACATCTACTACTATCATCTCCGTGAGCGCGTATCGCAATGGGAGCCACCGAGCGCCGAGCAGCGCCTTCAGACCCTGCTGGATGAGGATGCCACGCAACAGCCGCTGGCTGAGCTTCAAAACGATCCCGAGCAGCTCGCCAGCGAGCTAATTCAGGTGGACACCGACTATGTGGGCTCACTCAGTTCCAAATCCCTGGCCCAATACATCGAGGCCAAGGTGCGGGAGCGCCGCGAGCTGCGACGCAATCGCTTGGTCTCCGTCCGTGTGATCAGTCCCAGGCGGGACGAGGATCGCCTGTACAACCAGCTGGAGTCGCGCAAGTACAAGGAAAACAAGGAGAAGATCCGGCGCCGCAAGGAGATCTATCGCCGGCGCAAACCAGATGGCACTGTGGCCGTGCCTCTGCCCCCAACAGGCCAGGATGCGTCCTCCAGCAACTCCCTGCCCATTCAGGGTTATCTCTACTCGTCCGACGAAGATGCGACGGATATAACGGCTGCCGTTGCTGCCGGGGAGCCGCTACCCGCCGTCAGTGGCCTAGTGGCAAGGGCCAAAAAAGTCGATGAATTGGATGCACTCAACATGGAACCGAGCACCAGCCAGGCTGCCCTGGCGGCTCTGGCCAGTGGATCATCGCTTTTGGGCAGCAAGCGCAAACTGCCAATGCCTCCGCATGTGCCGGAGGTTAAGAAGCAACGCTCGGAAAGCCGCCCCAAGAAGGTCAAGGGGTACGTAGACTACTCTTCTTATTATTTATTTGAAATTATGGGAACCAATCCTCCCCTTACAGCACTGTCCCGTCCGCGAAGCTACGCGAGGCCCAGGAAAAGTTCCGCTTCGATGTCAGCGGCCTGGTGGCCGAGATACTGCGTCCGTATCGCAAGGAAAGCTGCAAGGTGGGACGTATTTGCAGCGATGAGGACTACAAGTTTTTGATAAAGCGGGTGAGTTGGTGGGAGAGTCGGAAATGTACATATTTCTATATCATTACCCCCCTCCAGTTGAGCCAACACATCACTGCCAAGGAGATGCGTTACTGCGACGAGTCCGGACACACCCTGTCCTGCACCGAATCTGTAAGACACAAATCCTATGACTTTATCCACCAATATATGCGCAAGAAGGGCCGCATCTATCGGAAACCAGCGGAGCCAACCGCTATTTAAATCTTAACATACAGCACCCATTCCTCAAGACTACAATTATCCCGAAAAACAGAACCTCTTCCAAGTCCCCTGACGGAATGAAAACGGCACATAGCATGTAAGATTCTAGACCCAAAACTAGCACATAAGCGTAGCGTGACCTACCCTTCAAGGCGGGGTAGCGTCCAAGTAATTTCAATAAGAAAATAGCAAGAGAAGCATAAACATGAATTTCAGTTACCAGTTACTAGCTGAGTATGGAAAAAACTAATACAATATTTACGTTTAAATAGCAGTTCCAAACATGTACATACATAACATATATTCGTAAGCACAAAGCACAACCATTTAAGTTCAATTTATCAATTAATACGCTAATAAATAGAAACTAGAAGAACATGTATGGTTATTTGGAAAAAATAATGCTTTATTCAGCGTTGAATAACTTAGAGGGACCAGCGCAAAGTGCAAGGGTTGGGTTTAAGGTTGAGTGAGGATGAGGAGACGTTCTACTGCTGGCTAGCCGCAGCAGTCTCACCAGGTGCCGTGCGGTTGGCCTCCTCTGGCTTCATGGCGGGGAACAGAAGAACCTCCTGTAAGAGAAGGATAGAAAAAGTTAACAAAAACTTTACCAAAACACACTCGTACTCAGACAATGTACCTTGATGTTATTGGAGTCGGTCAGGAACATGGCCAGCCGGTCGATGCCCATGCCAAAGCCACCGGTGGGCGGCAGTCCATACTCAAGGGCCGTGCAGAAGTTCTCATCCACCAGCTGGGCCTCATCATCGCCGGCTGCCTTGTCGTTGGCCTGCTGCTCGAAGCGCTCGCGCTGCACCACAGGATCGTTCAGCTCGGTGTAGGCATTGCAGATCTCCTTCTTGGCCACAAAGAGCTCGAAGCGTTCCGTTAATCCTGGCGAGCTGCGATGGTACTTGGCCAGCGGCGACATAATCTGCGGGTGCTCGCAAATGAACGTGGGATTCACGCAAAACTCCTCGATGAATTCCCCCACGAGCTTGTCCAGCAGTCGGGCGGTGGTGCGTGGAGCTGGGCACTCGACCTGATGCTTGGCGCAGAGCTGCGACAGGAACTGATTCGTCTCCGCCGTACTGAAGGTATCCGCCGATGGGAACTTAACCTGCAGCTTCTCCTCCAGTGTTTTGATCATTGAGACGCGCTTGAAGGGCGGCGTAAAGTCCAGCTCCTGCTCGGGTCCCTCTGGACCCTCGGGATGGTAGGTGATCTTGTATGAGCCACGGATGGCCTTAACCATACCAGAGACCAGCTGCTCGGTGATGTCCATGATGTCAGCGTAGTCCGCATAGGCCATGTAGAACTCACATGTGGTGAACTCCGGATTGTGGGTGAGGTCGATGCCCTCGTTACGGAATTGACGTCCGATTTCGTACACGCGATCCAGGCCGCCCACCACCAGCATCTTGTGGTACAGCTCCGGAGCGATGCGCATGAACAGGTCCATCTTGAGCTCGTTGTGATGCGTTACGAAGGGCTTGGCTGTGGCACCGCCCGCGATCATGTTCATCATGGGCGTTTCGATCTCCAGGAAGCCCAGGCGGTCCAGGAACTGGCGCACGTACGAGATGATCTTCGGGATAAAGAAAATAATAATATTAGTTGGGCTTATGGGATCTTCCGTCTGTCCATCTGCTGACTGGCCTACCTTGGCGCGAATCTGGAAGTTCTCGCGCACTTTGTTGTTGAGAATAAGGTCCAGATAGCGCTGGCGGTAGCGCGTCTCCTTGTCCTTGAGCCCAAAGTGTAGATGCGGCAGCATGTGCAGGCACGGTGAGAGCAGTTGGATCTCTGTGGGCATCACGGAGAGTTCGCCCTTCTTGGTCTTGCCAGGATGACCGGTGACGCCGATGATGTCGCCGCGACGCAGCTTGGCCGTGTCCGACTCGAACTCATCCTCGGACTTGTACGACTTGGCGCTGGCCATCACCTGGACCTTTACACCCTCACCGCGCAGATCGTAGAAGATGAGCTTGGCTCCCGACTCACGAATGGCATGGACACGGCCGGCCACGCTTAGTGTGACATTCTCCAGCGTTTCACCGTCCTTCAACTGGGTCTCATATTTGGCAATGAAATCCTCCAGGGATGTGCTCACATGGAACTTGTGTGGATACGGATGGGTGCTGGGTGAACGCTTCAGCTCTTGTACGGCGGCGGAGCGAAGCTTAAAGTACTCATTCGGTGAGATCTCCTCCTCCTCGGCGGCGCTGCTCTTCTTTTTTTGTGCCCCATCGGCTGGAGCTGCGGCTGCCCGAGTGGCCTCCTTTTCGGCCTTTTCCTTGGCCTTCTGCTCGGCCTTTAGGCGGCGCTTGAGCTCACTGGAGAGGGGAGAAAAGAGTGCTGGTAAATAACAAGAAATTCAAGAAGACTTTTAGGGATTACAGAGAGGAGACGTGGGCTAGTGATGTCTTTCCATGACTCCCTCTATATCCCCGCTATCTGTTACGAAAGGCTAGCAAGATGAGTAACCCACAGTTTGGTCCGTTTGCTGGGTGCCAAATTCAGGCTGCTCACGTGGAAGGCAACGCTCTGTAGGCCACTGGCTGCCGTGGCTCTCGGTCGCCGGGCCTGCAGCAGAGTTCTCAGGGCGCAGCGGGCAAGCATTTTCTGCTCTTCAATTTGATATAATCACAAAATATTTCATCAGCCTTGCCACAACTGGAAAGTTTATTGCCGCACTGGCGCTGCTTCGCCCTAACCTCACACAACAACACTGCTGTGCTGCGTTGGCCCCCGGAGTCTTTCCGGCGTTTCTACGACTTGGCACTTACTTCTTGGACAGTTCTCCACTTGCAGCGGCCATGCTGATGGTATTTCGGTGCTCACTGGTTTGGCCCGGGGGTTCAGATGCCGCGGAAACGAATCTAAAATACGAAAGAGCGGAGTGCGCCACACAAAAGTTCGATTGCAACGGAGCCGGGCAACAAGTGTGGCCAGATTGGCCAGATTATAAAACGGTTTTAATAACCAAAACTAGCTGGTAGAAACAGCTTTGATTGCATTGGCAACTTTCCGTGTGATTTATCTACGATTTTATAAGTAAGTTTAATGTTACTGTATAAAATTAAATTATTAAATTATATTACGGTTTTAATAACCAAAACTAGCTGGTAGAAAGAGCTTTGATTGCATTGGCAACTTTCCGTGTGATTTATCTACGATTTTATAAGTAAGTTTAATGTTACTGTATAAAATTAAATTATTAAATTATATTACGGTTTTAATAACCAAAACTAGCTGGTAGAAAGAGCTTTGATTGCATTGGCAACTTTCCGTGTGATTTATCTACGATTTTATAAGTAAGTTTAATGTTACTGTATAAAATTAAATTCTTAAATTATATTACGGTTTTAATAACCAAAACTAGCTGGTAGAAAGAGCTTTGATTGCATAGGCAACTTTCCGTGTGATTTATCTACGATTTTATAAGTAAGTTTAATGTTACTGTATAAAATTAAATTATTAAATTATATTACGGTTTTAATAACGAATTTCTTTGTGTAACAAGTTTTTATTTAATTTTTGGCTTTTTTCTACTTGTATGTTATATTATAGTAGAGGGTGCTACTCTAGCCGTCATTCGATAGTTAGTCAGTTGTGCGTCTATCGAGTGCTCTCCGTGCCTATCGATAACAGGGCCGCTGTATTGCACGTGCGCTCGTTTTTTAAAGAAATAAACAATATTGTTTAGCTAAATTTAAGCAAACATGGCCGAGTTCATAGCTGAGATGCAGGAACGCCTGCTGCCGGAATACGAGCAGATGAAGAACTACAATGTATTCACGGCGGAACAGGTCAGGTGAGAGCGAGCGTCAGACGCCTTTAGCCGGTACCGCCTGGTCAACATAACTAAACTAATCACTCCTTCCAGGGATATCGTTGTCCGGCGGGAACGCCTATTCCTGAAGATCACCAAGAGCCACCAAAGTATCAGCGACTATCTGGAGTTCATACTGTACGAGAAGGACATGCACCAGACAATCACCGAAAAGGAGAAGAAGATGCACGTGAAGCTGACGGGCCTGAAGGCCTCGCTGGCCACCCGAATTATGCGCCTGTACCGTGAGGTCCTGGCGAAATTCCCGCACGACCGCCGGCTGTGGAGCACTTGGATCAAGTTCAGCAAAAAGGTCAATCCCTTTGAGGTAGCGGGCATATACGAAAAGATGCTACTGGTGGGTAGAAAATCTCTCAATAATTGAATATTGAAAATATATAAATGATGGTTGTTACTCTCTGTTTTAGTACCACGGTGATGTGGCGGACTTCTGGGTGGACGCCGCCTGTTGGCTGTACGAGTACAATCGCCTCAACTTCGATCGGGTGAAGGACATCCTGCTGCGCGGCCTGCAACGGCATCCCGATTCCGAGGTGCTCAACAAGTGCTTCTTTGACATCATGCTCAAAGAGGCCTCGCTGGCCAGCAACGAACGCAATCTTGCGGAGAATACACTGTCCGAGCAGGACATTAAGCTGGAGCGCGTGGAGGCGGTTTACCGGAACAGTATGACCAATATCACGCACCTCGATTACTTTGTGAAACTCCTGGAGAGCTGCGAAGATCATGAGGAGCTGACACACAAACTGCAGCGACTGATCATCAATGACATGCAGGATAAGTTCCCCAGAGAGCCGGGTCTTTGGGATTTGTTGGCCCAGCGTGAGCTTCGTGGCTATCACCTGGGCGACTTAGCGGAGAACGAAGAGGAGGCAGCGGCGGCAGATGGTGAGGCCAATGGTGATGGTCAGCCCGCCAGCAAGAAATCGCGACCCCATATCAATGCCCGCTCTCTCAAGAGACGCATTCAACTTTGTATCACCGTGTACAAGTCGGCGGTGGAGGAGGTGCAAACGAAGGAGATGTGGAGTCGGTACTTGGATGCCATGTTGGCGCTAAATAGTGATACACAAACCGAGCGGGTCCTTAAGCAACAGAGCCTGGCGGATGCCCTCGAAGCGGGCCATCAGTCCAAAATGATGGGCGTGAAGCACTATGCCGTGCTGCGAAAGATGCTGGGCAGTGCGGCCGGCGGCAGGGAGACAGTGGTTACCATACTCACCGAGGCGTTAAAACGCGACGAGTCCTCCGTGGAAATGCTTGAGCTCCTGCTGGCCACGCACATTCAAAACGACAGTGAGCCGCAGGTGTACGAGCTCTTCAATAAGATCCAAAAGAAAGTGCGAAGCGAGGCGGCTTTGCCGCTGTGGCGCAGCGTCATCCTGTACTATCGCACACGTCAGGATGCACTAGGAGCCCGGCGGTTGGACGAGATCTATGCCCTTGCCTGTAAGTCACCGTGCGTGGAGTTTGGCGAGCTGCGCGCTGATTATCTCGGCTACCTGTGGCAGGAGCGATCCGTGGAGGCGGCGCGCAAGGAATACTCCAAGCTGGCCATCCAGCCGCCCATGACGGTGGCCATGCACCGCAAAATGGTCCAGCTGGAGAGCAGTCTGGCTGTTCGTGTAGGTTTTATATGCATTTCCTTTCTCTTAGTCGCCTGCTCACTCATTTCTGGTTATTTCTTTCCAGGATCAGGCGAGTCTCAAGTGCTGGCGCATGTGCTATGAGTTTATGGCCGCCTATTTTGGCAAGACGGAGCCGCGTGTTTGGGTCGAGTATCTGGCCTTTGAGCGGGATCATGGCGATACAAAGAACATTTGCCTGCTTCAGCAGCGAGCCCTGACCTCACTACAGCCACAGTATGTGCCCGCCTTTGAGGCAGAACGAGCTCTGGCCTATGTGGGTGCCTCGATAGCTGGCTCTTAGGTTTTCCCTATTGCTTTATTTTATTTAGGATCCTTTACGTAGCTCCTAAGGCTAGCTTAAGCATAAATCTTATTTCTTTTTGAATACTTTAACGTCTTTTGTAAACAATTTCTTAGTAAATATATATTTAATGTTATGCAAAAGCAACTTTATGCCATAAAAATTTAACAAATTCAAATTTGTAATACTTTTATACAGATAAATCGATTTCATATCGATTTAAAATCGCTTAACATTTATGCTTTTCCAGCTTTTCTCACTGTCGGTCTGCTTAAATGCTCTAAAATATATTTATTGCATTTCGGGCAGATGTTAAACATCAAAATGTAACTTTTGTCTGTATTACGCTGACGCTGTTGCTGCCTTTGCCTCTGCCTCTGCGGCGGCTGACTTCGCAGTCGCTTCGCTGCGTCGCCTTCGACTTCGACGTCGACGTTCGGAGCCGCCAAAGCTTCTCGCCTTTTCGCTTTCAGCCAGTTCCCCTGCGCACGCCGTGGCATCAGCACGCACCGAAACCGAGTTCCAATCTAAATCCAATCTGATCTGAGCTGATCTGATCCCATATATATACACCTCATCGAATTAAAGCCAGCAGGAGCGAAAGCGAAATCTCAAAACTCAACTCAGCGCCATGGAGTTCAACAATCGTCTGCTGCTTAAAATCATTGAGTTGGTAAGCAAAAATCTGAATTATTTATTCTTTAATTTAGTTTTCATAGACACACAAGAAATTTTAATTTAAAACCAAGAATTAGAAAATAAGTGGTGACAATGTCTGAGTAGAAGTGCAAGTAAAAAAAAAATTAAGTGCTTTTAAAGAGAATAAACTATAATTTGTTAATATAAATTTATATATAATTACTTAAAAAAGGAAAATAATTAATTTGCATTAAAAAACGAAATACCAAAAAACGAAACCAAAGTTTTAAATTACTTTAAAAAGAAATCTAAGCTAAGTCAGCATTGTTTGTCTCTCAAAATAAATGAAATAAAATCTCCTAATGAAGTAAAGTGCTTAAATA
The DNA here is from genome assembly GCA_008042635.1 of Drosophila nikananu. Lineage (NCBI taxonomy): Eukaryota > Metazoa > Arthropoda > Insecta > Diptera > Drosophilidae > Drosophila > Drosophila nikananu. The sequence goes on along the minus strand of VNJV01014882.1, from coordinate 26,685 downwards.
ATGAATTTATTCGAATAAAACAACGCTTTAAAATCATTTTTAAAATTGTAATTAAATTCCTTTAAATGTTGACTAGTATTGTTTATTAGTAAAATATTTATTAGCAAATAGCTAAAGATAAAAAAAACTATTCTATTTCATAGAAATCTCGTAAACTTACATTTTACCAATTCTTGGTTTCAAAAATAATAATCTCCCTTTGATCAAGCAATGTTCTTTTGGCAGCTGCATTTTCTGGGCACAGTATTTTCATGTTTATTTATTTCTTGATTATTATTATTTTTTGTGAGCGTCTCTGTTGTTTTTCGCACCCCGTCCAGTTCCCCTTTTCAATCCATTTCCTGTTGCGTCTTTGGGTGTCTTTCATCCCTGGCCTTGGAAGGTTCAGCAACCGGTTTTTTTGACCACAACAAATCCCATGACTTCATTGCTTTGTTACTCTTTATTATGATTTGTTGTCGTATTTTTCTTGTGTATATCATAGTTTAGTTTCTGAGCCGGTGCGTAGTTTTATGTTCCTCTGCTGATGATGTCGGGATGATGATGTCATGACCTCTCCTCCAGCCGTTTTTTGTTTTTTTTTTTTAATTTTGGTCATGCCTAGATATATGATCTGTGGCTCTTTGGGGTTCCCAAAAATCGCTGATGTCAGACAGCCATTTGATCTCTTCCGATCCGAACCGATCTATAGCTAAGACCATTGGGCCTAATTTGATTTTATTGTCCAGGCACAGATACGGATACATTTCCACAGATACAATTGTCAAATTGTCGAGTTTAGCCGTATTATATAAATTTTTTGTTGAAAGCCTGTCTCAATTTACTGTATATTTTTTTGTTGTGCATTAATTAAGTTAGCATTCGTGACTTATTTTTGGAATTCGCACATATGACATCAGATGAGAACAGATTCTGGAATTGTATAAAGCTGAAATACTAAAGAAATGACATTATAAAGCGATCGGTCTTCATTTGTCACAGACCACAAGAGGTTTCCTTCACATTTTCTAATTAATTGTCTTTATAGATTGGGTTCTTTTATGTTCATATTTGGAAATTATTGATAACATTTGTGGCTGTATGTTATTTCTTAATCATTTCTGCCATTAACCTTTATATTATTTTTGTTTGCCTGGGCGAGATGTGAATAATTGTTTACATTTCCTCGGTTATTTGCGAGCTGTGCTTATCTTTAGCACAAAAAAAAAAGGAATGTATGGTATATATATACACAAATAAAAATTGTAAAAATATATAAGTACTATCTGTATTGATTGGTAAAGTAAGATATGGACTTTATTCTGCATATACAACTTATGTACGTAAATTTATTTACATCTGTAAATAAACAATGAGTCAAATGGTTGCGATTTCTACCTTCTATATCCTAAAAAACAAAGAAAATAATAAATAAAAAAACATATTATTCACTTGGTTAGCAGAGGAGATTGAAGGTATAAAGCTGAACTTCTGTTTTATGTATTTTTTCAGTTTACAATTTGCATTTACTTTCATTCCCTTTTCATCTGGATTTCAATTGCTATTCAAATCGAATTCTCCGAGTGACTGGCCGTTGATAAATCAAATTCTTAACGATGTTTATAATATACATCCCTAAGCTTATCTTGGAATATTTTGTTGTTATATATAGTATAAAGTATATGGCTCGAAATTTACCCACACTTTTTGTGCCAAGCTTATAAATAGCCTAACTCAGAATAATTATAATCATAACTATTTCGGGCGCCATTACTCACTCCCATTCACTGATCTTGGAGCCCGGCTCCCGGCTATATACGATTTCAATTGCGACTTTGGGCCTCCGATTACATCACTTGGTGCTGTGCCCAGCCAGATGAGTGACAGCGCTACGCGACGCGACCCACTTGCCGGGCACTAAATATCTAGGCATGAATGTATATATACATCCGATCCGATCCGATTTGAGCCGGGCATTGGAATCACGTCTCTCCATTCATGGCTCTGACTAATCCGCAACAGCGGCTCCGGCACTAAAAGAAATATTTGCCTCATTTGAGGAGAGAGATTTTGTTAATAAAATAATTTCTCTCAATAAACTTACTAGATACTTACTTAAAATATGACAAGATTTCTGAATAAGACTCCAAAAAGTTTATATAATTTTATGATTCGACACAGGGAAATCTATATTTTCAATTTTTTTCTGTGTAACTAATGTGATGACAGCATTGTTCAAAAACACTAAAAATGCTGGCACGCATTACGCATACGCCATGTGCGATCGGCGAAAGGTCGGCGTTGCATTGAGTAAACAACGACGGAGCACGGAGCACGGAGCGCTCACCGAATAGCTAATTGGGCTCTGGCTGTTCCTTGATTATCTGGCCAACCGGCAGCACCAGTTGGCCTTAATCAGCCCCGACCAGCCCCGCCCAGTTGGGGCCTCTTTTATTTATTTTGTTTCTCATTCTTTTTTGCTAAAAGCAAATATGAATGGACAAAAAATATTATATACATATATATTGTGTGTCCTGGATGTTTGTGTGGCAGAGAAGGTGGAACAAAACCTGGCCCATAGTTAGCTTTTGGGGTGGTGAATTCCCGAAAGTCGTAAATGTTTTTACGTGCTAATAAATATTTTAACTGCAAATCGGTGTGCTCTTTAATTTGTTATTGTTTCCTGCACAGCCAGGGATGGCAGAGATTTTTGTCAGATGGAAAATATAATTTTAAAAATAAATATACGGATTTAACATACTGAAAAAAGTAACTTTAAATATTTTAAAACAGCAATACAAGTGCATTAAACAGCTATTAAATTAATTAAATTTGATATTTTTTCTGCCAGTGTAATCACTTTGTTTTCTGAAAATCCATTTAATGGATTTTCCCCATGTCAGTTGGCCATTTAATGAATCGCTCTCCAGGCTAACAATATCAATTGAAATGAAAAATAAAATTGATCTAAGGCTTTGCCTTTTTTTAGTTTGCAAAACGGCCAAAAACTACTGCCAATTGTTGGGAGGGGGCGTGTCTCGGACTCAGGTTCGGGGAAACTCATTCTGGGAAATACTATTGACCACAATCAACGAACTGACTAACACACATCACGTTGCCATGTGTAAATTTAAAAATAATACTATCAAAATCGAAGGTAAACAATGTTTAGTCATACAAAGAAGTCATATTCAAAGGCGAGATAATTTAAAAAACAGTTTTATATGGTCAAGAAATTAATTCAATTGAATAATTAAAGTAATCAATAAGAACCTAGTATATACTATATATATATTTTTTTACGGTTTCAGTTGACTTTCTAAAGTCTTTTTGTTATGTTTTTATTTTGTGCTTCAAGAGAAATGTATTTCAATTAAAGAGGAAATAAAAATAAAGAGATTTTGTTCCAAAAAAGGCATAAAATAATTTGTACAACAATTAAGATTAATTATGAGCAATAAATTGAATCACTCTTAATCAATGCCTTAATTTATAGAAGCCATTTTCACAATTTTCTTGTAGTTTTCCCCAATTTTCCCCTAATATATATCCCTACACATATCCCCCATTAATGGCACTCCCTCCACCGATTATTCGGCTGCTAATGTCATTTTTGGATACACAATTCCCTGGCAATTAAACAATAAACGAAGCCGCATTATGCATGGCCATAAATAAATGGCAAATGGCAAACAACATTCGGTAATTATTGACACACATAATTGTCTGCGGAAGGAAATGTATACACACATAAATAAATATATCCCATTTCAATATATATGTGAATATATATAGAGACAATAAACAAATGGGGAAATGCTACCAGTGCGGATAGGCGAACATTTGTTTATCTTGGCCGCTAATGACCTAATGACCGGAGCTTCTTGCATTACAAAGTCAATACTAGGTGAGCCTGGCCTGCATTCTGCCAAGTCAATTAGCCATTAAGTCGTCCTCGTCCACGTCCTCGTCCTAATTGATTGATTGCTAACGGGAACGGGGTGTGTCACACTTACCGACAGCCCACTGTCGCCCACTGTCGACCACTGTCACCCATCCAAAGCCATATCCATATCAATATACTCGTACATCGTTGCCAATGGCCATATCTGTCGCTGTCATTTATCGGTGGGGCTATATGGTAATAATTTTCATATTTGATAAGCAAATTAAGTGGGCGTTGAATTAATACAGCGGCTCTTTTGATCATAATAATTAACTTGGTAAATCGAGTATACGCATTAAGTATACGCATCAAGTATACGCATCAAGTATACGCATCAAGTATACGCTGCGTAAGCCCAAAGGAGGTGGCTGTGTTCAAAATTTTAAAAATTTTGACAATGTAAAAAGAATGAAATAAAAATAACTTGGGGAAGCCCTTTTGGGGGTAACACATTAACAAATATTATTTGAAATATTTTATTAAAAGAAACTGTAAGTAGAATGATTTATTTAGAATTTTGAAGGGTCAAGATTTTAAGACATTTAATCAAATTTCATTTTAAATGACCTGTTGGGCCACCCCTAAACAAACCTTAACATAGAAAATAAATACCTCCAAACAGAAGCATATGGCACAATATAAAACCCATTAAGTCCGTGGCGCGATGAAATTTATCCGATTGATTTCTATGAAGCTTTTAGTGCGGCCGAGCACTCCTTCCACAAAAAATAAGAGGATTAATTTCGTTTGATAGCAAAGCAGACATATGGCAGGATGAATTACTCGGTTTACCCGGCTTATTCGGTTATTTTCACTAATTATATCACATTGGAGGCTAAGGTTGATTTATTTATATTGTGTATATAATGATATTACAAATATTTTCCCCCCTTCGAGGTGAAATGTATTCATGAAATATGTTCCAACATACTAATAGAGAATTTTATCTTTATTAAAGACAGTTTAGCGCATGATATCTTATTTTAACTAATTCGTATATATGGAATCAATCAATCTATTTCACAGTCAATAACAATAAGCTATAAAAGGGAATTTATATATTTTTAGATTGAAATTTAGGGATTTGTCGGTACTATCAGCTTTTGTTATTATATAATATTTAAATGCCAATATTTATTGGGCTCTATGAAAATAAAGTAACTGTGAATATAATGTTTTTTCAGTACATTTTTTTGTATACAGTTGTAGTTTTGAAATTTAATCAATAGTCGATCAAAAATATTCCTTTGTTAAATTCTAAAATATTATTTAAAACGAAAAAATCTGCTCTCGGCTTTGATAAAGTTCCCCTAGATTTATCTAGATTTATGATCTGCCAAAATCTAATATCTGCCCCTCTATCGCTCCTACTTATCTGGCTTTGTGTCCTTGCTATCCCCCTTGTGCCTTGTCCATTTGTTACTGAGTCCTGTCCGTCTGTCAATATTTACATATACATATAGAGAGTTATATATCTGTCTGTCTGAGTGTCTGAGCACCGAGTCCTTAACTCTCCCAGGCCTTCATCGTGACGAGCATTGTACTGATTGAGACCGTCTCGGACCTAAGCTTCATCCGCCAGGCGATGGTTGTGTATGGGACACTCGTGGGCTACCTGGTCATATGTTTCACCATGGGCACAGGTAACGGAGGAGAGATTCTGAATCCCTTCGCTCATTGAGGTGCCTCTGACGGCTGCTGTCTTTCAGGTCATCTGATGGGCGTGGCTGTGGACAAATTTCTCGATATTGTATTCTCGATCAATGGCTTTATCCTGTTCATTGCCACGGGCACCGTAATGCTGGATCAATGGATGGGCCACTGCAAGTCGGAGGGCGACAGGAGCAAGCTGCTGGTCTCGGCCATCTTTTGCCTGGCCAATGGGGCCCTGTTTGTGGGCGATATCTTTGTGGTTTTGAGTACTGGATAAAGCAAATATTCCGATTTATAATGGAGTTTCATTATTAAATGGAAAAAAGCATATACTATTTATAATTCGTGGGAAGGAATACATTTAGTTTTTAGCTGGAAATATTTTTAATACATGCAGATGAATGAAAACTTTTTTTTGGGGGGGCGGGGATTTATTTTTTTTTTTGCTATGATAAATTTATACATGTTTGCTTTACATTAAATTAAGATTTAAAATGGAATTTAAATATTAAATTATAATTAAATATATACAAAATTTAATTGTTGATAATTAATCAAAGGAAATTCCTTGAGTTTTTAGTGGGGAATATTTGGGGGAGTGGGAAGGTTTTTGGGTAATTTATATTTGTATACTTTTTAATTAATTAACAGAGAGTTGTATGAAAGCAACGAGGTTTGTTTTTATATTTTTGAACTATACAAGTATGCTTGAAATTTACAGGAATTTCTATACCAGTTACTTGTTTAGAATATTTTTAGTTTTTGTTTATTACATTTAAAGAAAAAGGAACCTTAGAAAAATTATTGGACAACTAGAATTGTTCTTAAAAGGTTTGCTTAATATTTCATTGCTATTAAAATATTCTTAAAAAAATGTATACATTTCTAAACCCTCTACAATTGCATCTTATTTAATTCACCATCCATTTCCCTCGTTTAGGCCATTGCCATCTGCTGCATTGTGATGTACGAGGTGGTGGGAGCCTTGTCCAGTCGTCCCCTCATCGTTTGTGGCACCATTGGCGGCTTCACGATCATTTGCGGCGTCCTGCTGATCGGTAAGTTATCTCCATTATCTCTGATATATGCAATATAATCTGATATATACATATATATATTTTAATCTGCCCCCGCAGGTCACGTGATCAACTCGCTGGTGGAGAAGCGTCTGAATGCTTTGATCTCCCTGATTGGCTGCGTGGCCTTTGTGGCCTCTGGAGCTCTGGTGATCGATGAGTGGCATGATGTCATCCTGCAGGGCGACAGGAAGCGCAACGCCATAGCTGCCGGCTCGCTGATGATCATCAATGGGGCTGTCTTCCTGCTGGATACCCTTTCCATTTGCCGAACGTAAAGATTCTCCTCAGAACCGAACCTAAATGCGCTTTAAATATATTATTATTGTTTTTTTTTGTTTTTTTTTTTTTGGCAAATCGAATAACTCATCAAGAGTGAAAAGCAGAATCTAAAATATATACTATATATAGAGAGAGGTACTATATATGTGCATAAGTGTAGCTGAGGGCAGCAGGGGGAAGGCACTTTATATTTTATGAGAAATTTAATTAGTGAATTAAATAGTTGAGAAATAATTGAGTTTTCTAGTTTATTATAAAGAATTATGAACAAAATACGCTAAAACATATAATTAAAAACATTTAATTTTCAATCTCAATGAATTAAGATTTTTTAACACCAAAAACTAAAGAATTGTTGGCATTTTTCCTCTGTTAAAAACCTGACTAGTGATTTTCCTGTTGCCTTCTATATACTTGCATATATTCCCCATTTTTTTTTTAATATGAACATCCATATTTTTATACGTGTCTATGTAAATGTTTGTATGTAGCGCACTTAAGCTAATCTCAGATTTATGCACGCCGCAGAAGAATCTCGTCGCAGGGAGCAGAAGAACCTCAGATTATTATATTTACAGGAATCCATTAAATATATATAAATATATATGTATATGCGCACACACAAAACACACTGCTATCCGCATCTCTCTGTTGGCCCTGTATCTGTATCTGTACCTGTACCCGTGTATCTGCTGCATCCGTATCTGTATCTGCGGCTATTATATGCTAAGCATCTGCCCATGTCTTACATCACCATAATTGCCCAGGCTCTGGCATATCGCAAATTGCTCATAATTGCCGGAGCGGAGGCGAGCTTCTGGGAAACTCCGACCTGACGTCACGTGCCAACTGTTGCGAAAATTCCAGCTACAAAAACCAGCAGGCAGGCTGGCTGGAGGTTGTCAACTCCACACACACCGCTTTCCCAGTGGCTTGAGTGCCCTGCAATTGTTGTTACCTCTCGAGACCACATCATCCCAGGGTCGGCTTTCCCATGGCTAATTAGGGGGGTTTGACACGGGGGGATGAGCTGGCCTTGGGGGACTTCTTGGAGGAATTGGATCAATTTAAAAACATGATCATTTGTGTATTGGTCCCAATAAAATAGTTCATTATTCTATACGCTTTTGTGTTTGTTTTCTTAAAAATAAAATAAGTTATAAGGTTTAATATATAATAAAAAAAAGATAAATGGGAAGAGAGAGAGCATTCTGTGATCGTTGCTAGCTGGGCAAGGTATTTTCTCCTCCACCTCCCTATTATAATTAAGCAATTTATTTAATTTCTAATTATTTCTTATCCTCTCCACATGACAACTCTGTGAACAAATTTATATATATTTATTTATATATATAACCCAACGACAACAGACGCACTGTGGTGCCGGTGTTAACGGAAGAGCCGAAGAAAAATAAAGCCGAGATAAATCGCTTTTAGAGATGCCGCAGAGCTGTTGGATCCGCGAGATACAGATGCCGCCAAAGACTTGAGACCGACTTGTGATTTATTTTTACATTTGTTTATACTTTAATTTGCTTTGCTCACTTTTTTTTTTGGTTTGTTTTAGGTTTTGTTTCCTCATATTTATGTTTTTGCTTTAAATCTGTATTTAAATCTCAGGTTTTTCTCTCTCTTTTTTTCTTTTTTTGTTGGGTTAAATGGTAAAGTATCTAAGGGGTAAGCAAGTATCTTGGGAATGTAACCTGCAGTTGCCTGCTGGCGATCTCTTGTACACGATAATTGCCCGTAATTATTTGGTTTGGCTTGAACCCCCAAGTTCAATGTCAGGGTCACAAGCGGTGCTGGGAATTTGCTGTCAACCTGTATCTTTGTTAATTATTTGGGCTTATAGAAATTCGAAAACAATATAAGCTAATAAGCTTTCTAAATTAACTTTCCTCAATGCCTGACAAAAAAGAATCCACCATCATGTCCTGCGACATTGTGATCAAGGGACAACTGCCCAAGGAAGCCTTTGAGGTGTTCGCTGCTGCTCAGGCAAAAACTATGGGGCTCCGGGGATACATCAGCCAGGTGACCGATGACACCTGGAAGGGTGTGCTCCAGGGCGAGGGCAAGGTCATCGAGGCCTTCAAGAAGCTAATCATGGCTGCCGCCGAATATGTGGAGGCCGTCAAAGAGTTTGTCATCCAGAACCTAAAGGCCATTGAGGAGTACACCTATAAGACATTCGAAGTAAAAAAGAAATAATCAAAATTTATGAATATATAAAAATTATGCCTTGGAATTGAAAAAACTGGTTTTGTTTTTGGGAAGAACTTCTACTACTTCTACAAGGAGAAACTCCCATTAGATAATATCATAACAGCGTTGGCATTTTCATTGGGCTTATTATGAATTGCTTGATGATTGGCGATTTATGCGATCCGTGAGCTCCTCTTCAATGCCTCCTCCACGACTCGTTCTAGGACCGATCGTTCGATCGTGACTAATGAGGCTAATGACGCCTCCGCTCCCGCTCCCGCTCCCGCTCAAGAATCCAATCCGAAGGAGGAATATGTACATATAACCTTGTGGCCATTGCCAATATCCGAGTGGATATCGCATGCCTCGGATGCATAACCGAGGCATGTACATATCTGCATCTGTAAGCCGGCTACAAAGTATCTGTATCCGTATCTGTAGCTCTGGCTGTATCTGTATCTGGCGGGCATGCAAATCGGAGACATGATCGACACGATCGGGGTGTTCCCGATCCGAGCATACACACCACGGATGATGGCGGTTATTTATGCACTCGCGGATCCCACTGCCGACTGGGAACCCGTTCGATCCGTCTCCCAACTGCCACTCGGATAATGTACCTGCAATGATATATGGACAGCTCATCTATCATGGCCCAAGCAACGTTACAATTTTATGGGTCAATTTGCGGACCGAATGGGTGTGTGTGTATGCAACAGGTAGCCAGCCAGGTTTATGTTTTTTTGCCTACAAAATACAGGGAGAGAAAATGTATCACGAACAAAATAATATCCACAAGAGAACGTTTTAAATACTAATAAATATATTTATTTTTTAAGTAGAAAGAAATTTAACTTGAGGAACAGAAGGACACGGACAAATCGTTTTATAAAAAATCCATAACTTAGTGAAAGAGGGCTTAATTTCAATTCGGAAACATTGTATAGGTTAGTTTTTTAAAGATGAACAAATCTGCAACACAAATTTAAAGTTTTAAAAAATTCAAATTTTTGTCAATGTTTTTTTAGAATTTTAACGAATTTAGAATCTTGAAATATGTATAAAAAATAATTTATTGTCGGACATGTCTATATCGACTCGCCTGTTGATGCTGATCAAGAATATAAATGACATATAGGGTCGGATGTTCCGTGCTTCTGACTGAAATTATAACACCCCGAAAGGAGTATTTAAATTTTAATATTTTTCCTTCATAAATGAAAGCTTAAAAATATAATAACTAGGCTAAAAATACATTAATTTCCATTCCACTGTTCTGAGCTAGTTTTTACACGGCTGATAAAACTGCATACTGAATTTCATTTTATTGAGAAAATATTTTCTTTTGCATACAATTTCAACAATTTAACCTCTTAAAAATTTAGGAAAAAATTTTAAAATTTTGTTTTCCACCAGACCTGGCTAGATCGACTCCTTCACTGCTTTGCAAACTTCTGACTAAAATTAAAATACCCTGCAAGGGTATAAACGATATATTGTATTGTATAAAATTAGGTATATTCTTAGCTTCCATACAATTTAGTTAATAAATCCCTGTTTTGTTTATATATGTATTGATATATATATTACTTTATATGTAAAACTTACTGAAAATGATAGACACACATTAAAATTTGTTTAGAAATAATAAGTATAATACAAAATAACACAATAAGTTCAGATTTTAATTTTAGATATTTTATTTATTTATTTATACTTTGTTCAATTGAATAAAATATATACATAGCTTGTAGATCCGTATCCAAAGTTTTATATTGAATAATAATAAGTTTAATAAAATATGTAAAGAAGTTTATGTGTTTCCCTGTGACTTAATTTTCCTATGCAAGAAAAAAGCTTTAAAGCCATATCGCCATCACTGATCGACGCACGGCTGCGCTTTGGCGCTTCGGGGGGCTTTGGCGGCAGCGCTCACCGGCGCTCTGTCGGCGTCGCCTGGCCGCTCAGTTCGCAGCGAGCGCTGGAACGCGAAAGTCCATATTCCAGCCATATTCCAGTCGGGGAATATATTTTGAAAAGCGCAGGCGTGCAACGGTTTTATTCGTCTCGTCGTGGTCCGCTTGCTTTTTTTTCCAGTGTGATGGCTGCCGAGTGAAAATTAAACGTGAATATTGTATATTGTTTTTTTATCTGTGTGGAATTTTACATTGAATTTGGTTTCTGTGCAAATTAATTAATTTTGTTTGCAACAAACGATGCAATAACAACAAGAAAGCAGAACAATCGAAGAGTCCACAGCAATTACAAGGCACTCCATAAGCCAGAGGAAGAGGTGAGCAAATACTATTTCCATAAATTTGTTGTTCTTTCGCTGGGTGCGTGTGTTTTTTGTTGTTGTTTTAGTAAACTTTTGTTGCCTGATTTTGTGGTTTTTTCATTTCGTTGATTTGTTTCTGCTGTTTTTTCTTTTTGGCGCTGCATTCGAAACAAACAGTTAAAGAAATTGGTGAAAACGATTTTCCATTTGAAACAAACACATAACGAATTTGTTGTAAAAGATTTAAGGTGCTTTTATAAATCACAATATTATTTTATTAATAATAATAAGCGATCATAATTTGGCAGTGAAATAAAAGTAACATAAATATTTATTTTAAAAATATTAATAAAATATTTATTAACATACAAAAACATACAAATCAAAAGCATGTAATTTAAAAATCAAGCTGAACTATTTAAATCATGTTCGAATCTGTTTAATTGGGTAAATAATATTTGTAATGATGCCTTAAATAACAAATACACAAAAACCCATTCGTAAACTGGTAAACTTTACCTTGAATTTAGCTATAAAACCTCTAAATAAACCTCTATTTATAGGGGAATAAATGGCAACCTCACAACATAAATAAATAAATAGTTATTGTTTTTTTGCTGTTTCCTTTTTTTTTTTTTTTCTGTGTGCCTATCCCCGCACTACTCACTCACACCACGACAGATGCAGGTACACGCACACCTAGGCATAACCTCATTAAAGTTGTCGCTGTTGTTGTCCTCATTTATCCGGACTCCAACTTGGAAGATTGGAAGATGGAGTTCCAAGAGCCACGGACTCAAAAAACCGAAAAAAAAATCTCTGAGCCGTCTTCGATTATTGAGCCCGTTTGACTTTTTCCCCAACAACGAACCTGTTGGCCCCACTGGCAAAAAGCGAAGAAAAGACACAAAAAAGCCAAAGAAAATAATAAAAAAAAAAATCTGAACAACAAAAATATATAAAGAAATAAAGTAAAAAGTAAAAAACAAAACATGCTCTGGCCAGCCTCTAGAAATATGCGAGTCTCTGTTGAGTCTGTTGAGCTCTTTTCTCTGCGGGCGCTGCTCTCCGCGAGCCTTATTCTCACCCTTCCACTCTCCGCTCGTAGAACCCGCAAAGGGTAAAGCCGTAAAGCCCATAAAGTGCACTAAAATAGGGGCTATCGTCCACACACATATGCATACATACCTATTCTATATGGTATTTGTACTTGACCTATCCGAATCGGTCTTCTGGGGGCGGATAGGCTTGCACTTGGCCTCAATTGGGGATGGGTTTTTCCAGGGTTTCCCCAGAAGACATCTTTAGCCATTGAGGAAGATCAGAAATAAATGTATATTTACCTAAGGGGGGAAAGTAATTAAAGAAATATTTAAGAAAGAATGAAAACACATAAAAATATACAAATATTTAATATATACTTTTGAATATAACTACATATTTAAAATATAGAATAATGAAATAAAGTTTAACCACATTTATTTCATGTGTAGAGCTTTTTGTTTGGTTTTTATTTAATTTTTTTTTTTAATTTAACTTAATTATTTTAGTATTATTATTTTATCTATTTTATTTTATTTTTTATTAATCTCCTTAAGTGGGAGAAGTGACAACAGAGAACCCTTTAAATTAAAGCAGCCATTTTATGAATATATGATTTTTTATTTTATGATTATATTATTTGTGTTAAACTATCTAGAGAATTTAAAGGAATACATAAATATAAATAATATTTCCTAATTAATGAATATAACTTAAATTAAAAGTCCATAATGAAATGAAACCTCTGTCAAGTAACTTGTAAACTTTCTACCCCCCTTTTATACAGTTTCTGTCTGTGTTAAAATTAATTAATCACTTAAAATACATATAATTTTGTGACAGTGCACTCAAAATTGAATTCAGTTCACTTCGCATTTGGCTCAAGAGCAATTTTCGTTTGGATTTGCCCCTAAACTATTTTTGAAAATGATGATTACTCCAGGCAGCATCTCTCGGTGGCCGCCGCATCATTATCGCCGCGCTTGAGATCTAATTTCTGCCGCTACAATTTGCCACACGACTTGTTTTGTTTTATTATTGTTATTTATTTAATTTTTTTTGTTGTATTCCATTTGATTTTCTTTTGTTGCGGGCTGTCCGGGTCCGCCGAAAGGAATTGAAAGTGCGCGCGCATGCGCAATTAAGGCCAAGTGCGCGCAAAAAAATAAATCCAACCAAAAATAATAAATAAATACAAATAAAAAGAAAACAAAACTAATAATAAAAAATGAAGAGAAACAAAAAAGTATTTAAAAGGCAGGAAAAGGTAAAATGTCGGCTTTCGACTGAAATTCACTTTTTAAGCCCCAAAAAACGGAAGGGGGAGGTGATGCTGGCGCAGAACCCAGCTCCTCCAAAAGCCAGTTAGTTGGTGAAAATCCAGCGCATACAGGTTATAAAGATTTATGATCACTCTTGATACCGTCCGCGTGTCCGTCTGTCCGTCCGTTCGTTCGGCCTTCCCAAGTAGGTGAAGCTCAGGTGAAAGAAGAAGTTAACGAGGCTGCCTGCAGTTCCTTTTTTTTGCATTTATTTTTTACTTGTTTCATCAGGTGTGTGCAGTTGGATCTAGGTCAGCGTACTGCATTTTTTTCTAGCAAAAAAATAGATATAACAAAAAAGCATTATAACAAAATAATCATAAAAATAAATCATAAATAATAAGTAAAATTTATCGATGTATCCATATTTCATGCGATAGAAATATTTTATATTTTGATATGATAATAACTTTGCTCTATTTTTAAAATAATATAAAGTTCTATATATTTTTATTGATATGTCATACTGTTTATAGCTTCTCTAAATTCTGAAATATATCAGCCAATATTGCTGGCTTTTTGTTTGCACATTTACTGACGGTTAATCGGTTAAAAAACATATATATTTTATTTTTTTGCTATTCAATTAAATTAAATAAAAAGTATCTTTAAATAAGAGTGTTGAATCTAGTAAAAAGTGACTTTAAGTAAGAGTAAGTGCTATTTAATGAAACTAGAAAAATTATATAATACTGCAATACTTATTAATTTTTTAAAAATCATATCAGCATGTTTCGCTTCCTTAAAGTACATTATATTATGGTTTTTATAAATATTAGTATATTATTATATATATATTTTTCTATTTATATTTAATCCCATCAGTTGTAAAAGTTGGCTTTTTAGTCACTGGTGCAGAGGGGCTTATATTATCTTATCTAAAATGTGAGTAATTCCGAACGTAAAGGATTTCTGCTAGCTACCGACTAAAAATGTATATAAAAAACTATTATTTCCACTGAGTTATTTGTGCATGTATATTGTAAATATATCCCCTGTGATTCATCAGAATGAATGAATCGTGTTGCAATTATTATGTATTCCGACAAATAGCTTCCACTTTGTATGCAAACGTTGGTCAATAGATCACATAAATGATTGCCTGATTGGCAGTTTAAAGTGATCAAAAAAGAGCACGTTAAATCATATTTTTTCCTGCTTTAATTGTCTTGCAATTTCAACAAATTTTAATTTTTATTCAATTAGTTATAGCTGTGATATTTAATCGGTGACCTTAAATGCATAGCGATTCAATCTTTTCCTATTGACTTAAAGTTCAATTCCTTGCCCATTAATTGCATTCATATTGCTGTATTTTTTACTATACTTTTTCCTTGGCTAATTACACATGCATCAAGTTGTTTGTTCACCTTCTTATCGCTGTGAATTTAATTGCTCACTTCGCTTACACATTTTCCCACCATTCACATTATCTTCTGATACCCTAGAACAGGGTATTATGTACATATTAATATTACATAAATAGTATAAAAGAAGAAGTACAACTGAGAGTACATTTTGGAGTTCCCAGGAAGTTATATCAAATGAGGTAAAGATTGTAACTTCAACTCCAAAAGGATCCAATTCCAGGGTATATAAACTTCGGCTCATCTTAGTTGATTCCCTTGCATTTCCCTTGCTTTTCCCCTCTACCCTTTTAATACCCCTTCGCTTGCAATTTTAATTTTTGTATAATTATTATTTTGCTGTTTGCCTGCGAGAAAGGCATAATAATAAAAAGGCAAGAAGAGAAAAACAATTACCCAGACAAGATATAACTCATTAATAACTTGCATGGCAAAAAGTATTTTTAATTTTTTTTTGTTTTTTTTTGCTCGATTGTTGTTACGGTTAATGTTGGAATAACTATGCATGAGACTTAAACGGGTTAAGTTGAACTGAATGAATGGAAAAACTTGCTTTCTAACCAACGAACGTAACAAATACACCCACAGACCCATCCAGCCATCCAACCAACCATCCATCCATCCATCCATCCACAAGTTTGGCTCTTTCAAGTGTCTCAAATAAATGTTTTGTGAATGCGGGTAGCAAAAATCAAAAGAAACCAACAAAATATTCAAAGAAAAGTACCTCGAAGAATGGCTATTTGGAGCTATTTTCTATATATAGTTAAGAGCCAGCTTTGTAGGCCCAATTGACCTTAAATTATTGACTTGCCATCGGCGTTGGCGTAATGTCTCAAAATTCTTGTATTAAAATATATATGTTTTATTTTGAAAAAGGCAAACACACGCATATTTGGCTTTTGACCACATTTGGCCGTCCGTCGTCCACACCGAAACATGCAAATCGGGTTTATTTCCATGGCTTTATGAATCGCTTTTTGTTTTGGTCAATTAACCTGCAATATCCGGGCAAAAAGCGAAAATCAAAAGGCAACCAGCCAAAAGCCAACAGCAACCCGAGCAATTACAAATGCAGAGCAGGCAGACCCGCGAGTCGTGCCACATGCCACATGCGAGCTTTCACTGATCCAGCCAAGCAAGACTGGCCAGCTCTCGGATCTCTCGGACCCTGATCCTAGCTCCAAGATCCCACAGCCAGCAGCCCAGATCCAAGATCCAAGATTCAAGAGCCAAGATCCAAGATCCGCACACGAAGCAAACGTGGGCGAACTTTCCCACGTCCACACTTGGCCGGGGAACTGGAACTGCACAGTGATAAAATCTAGAGAGTTTGGTCTTGAATCAAGTTCAAGTTTATACTAAATTATATATATTTACATAACTAGTGCAAATATTATTTAGGAAAACGCATAAATAATGCACAAGTTGCTTAAGATTAGGAATGACATTTGGATATTTTTTTTAGTTGCATTTTTTGTATATCAAACTTTACGATATTTTCTATACTTTTTGAATATTTCCCAAAAAACTTTTGTTACATTTTATCTAATTCATTCATATTTTTGACTAGAAAAATGGTGTTAGCACTAAAATTAAATTTTGAAGCTGACGGAATCATATATTTTTCGCAGTGTATTCAAAAAATAAACCCCGTCACGCTTCGATTTGTTGTTCTGGCAAAAAACCCCAAGCCAAGAGGTGTCCAAAGAAAGCCAGGAAAGATACACAAATTTCACAAAATATCAATAGATGTGTGCGGCAGCAACATCAGCAGAAATCTGACAGCAAAAAAAACCAAAACAAAAAACGTAACAAAAAATCAGACCTGAGGGCTAAAATCTCATGGCGAATTTGATGGGAACAGGCTGAGATTATTGGTTCCAGTCTCCAGTCTTAGTTCCAGTCTCCAGTCTCAGTAACAGTCCCAGGCTCCAATGCCAAAATGTTCTCAGCCAAAAAGAATCTCGGACTGCACCTTTCACTCACAGCCGGAAATACAGACAGAGAAAATCTATTATTTAAGCTGGATTCTTAATGGACAAATTTGAATAGCTTTCCTGAAGCAACATTTTTAATAGTTATTAAGAAGACTCTTTAAGTAATTTTCAAACATTTTAAAGGAAAAGGGAAATATTAATAATCACTGTATATATTATATTAATGTATTTATTTATAAAAATTTTGAAGGCTTCAATAATAAAATGTAGATATAAATATTTTATAAGCCCTTAGGATGTAGGAAAATTTTACGAGTTGTATTTATTGACCAAACTTTTTTTAAAATTGCTTCGCCTCTCTAAATATTATTTGCTAAAAGAAAACCTAGACAAAATTCTTTATAGGCAAAATGGGCTTGCCTTTATTTCCAACTATTTAAGCCACAAATTTATGCCTATGTTTAGATCATTTTAGGCTTGGTATTGTTGGAATATATTTTGAAATATTTATGGGTTCCATAAAGAACTCTTCTCTGTGCCAGGGATTGGCTTGGAGTGCTTTTTAGGCTTCATAAACATTTCGTTTTGGGGGTGTGGAAAAAAAACGAGTTGGCTAAGCAAATTGTTAAGTAAACAAAGTTAAGAATTATTTTTCCAACTAAAACTGGGGGAGAGTTGTGCTGTATATATATATATATTTACGTGATTCGAGTGGCGTTTGCCTTTTGTTTGAAATTTCCTGCTCAAAAGCACGGCTCAAGGTCGTTGGGTACAGAGCTCAGCTCAGTTACCTATATATACAGATATATAAACATACATATATAGAGCCCACACCCTTTCCACACAAAACAAAGGCTTTTTATTTGAAATGCGGTTTGGCTTTTTCGGGAGGGGGCTTTGATTTCTTGATTTCTGGGACTTTTCATTGCCTCATTGGGCGGCGGCTTGCTCTATGCAAACCTCCTCAGCCATGCATACCCACATATATCGTAATCGTTATCGTAATCAAATGCATCGCTGCCTTCCTTCCACTGACCTTTTGCAATAATAATCGAAAGTGAACGAAAAGCGAAACCGAATGAAAACGAATCAAGAGTTTCCCAATCGAAAAGCTTCAAAATAATGTGAAATGCATATCGGTCTCACTTGGATTCCGTCTAAATGAAAAACTCAGCAGCAGCAACAAAAAAAGAAAAGCAAAAACACAAAACAAAATCAAAGCAGAAGACATGCCAATAGCAAATAACAATAATAATAGTTTGGTGGAAACAAAACGTGAGAGAGAGAGAGAGATGATGATGAAGAAAAGAAAAGCGGTTGCTTTCGTCACGCTTATACATTTTTGGTAATTTTTTGTTGGGCCTTTTTGTTCATCTTTCAGTTGGTTTAAGCTTAAGTCTTTAATCCGCATTTCCCATTCCCAATCCCCTCACAGCTTCGATTACATATATAGTAAGTCTCTAAGTTCAATAAAAAATTGGCTTTACTTTGAGATACTGGAATATTTATTTTAGGAAAACAAATAGGTATATAAATAAAATATACGAAATAAATTAAATATCAGATATTTGGTATATTAAATAAATATAAGTACAGAAAAACCAGAACACCCAGTTAAAAGTAAACAAAACAAAGGTTTAACTTGCAGGCCTCGAATGTGCTGCACAGTGGCACCAAAACACCGCCTTAATGGGCAAAATGTGTTCAGGTGATTCATGCGTTCTTGAGCAAGTGAATGGCGGATGGGAATTTCCATTGGTTTTTAATTTTTTTTTTCACATTTTGATTGCTTTTTAAGTGCACAAAATAAAGTAATCTAATTTATAAGCCAAAGTGCACTTGAAATAATTATTTCGGCTTCCATTGTGGCCTTAGTCTGGCGTGTATATATTTTATTATAGATCATATTTCTGGTTAGTTCTATATTATTTTTGTATAAACCATACATATTTATTAAATGGTAATTCATTTATGTATTAATATATATTATTATTTATCATGACTTAAAAGCTCATCTTAAAAATACTGAATAAGAGTGCTATGTTTTGTTCCTAATTTATTTATCTATTAAAAAGAAACCTTTTTTACAAGAAGAAATTAATTGTCAAAATGAAAACCGTAAACTTAAATTTAAATAAATTAACTTACAGAATATATTCTAAACTTCTTACTAAGTTTGAGTTCCTTTTAAAATAGTTCTAAAAATATATAAATATATATTGTTTAGGGTTTAATTGTTGCTTTTGTCATTTCTCACAGTTTTCAGCAATATGACGTCCCTTTTTTTACTTGTTTATTCATAGGTATATATGTATATAAATAAACAAAAAATTCAAATGAAAATATAACAATTGGAAATTAATATCAATTACTGGAGAATATATTTTACTCTACATTTATTAAATATTTTTCATTGAAAACATAGAACAAATATATATTTTTTTGCTTAACAATGTCTTGCGTATACGCAATACGTATTTATACGTACTTTTTATATAAATCTTTACTATTGACTTTATTTTACTAAATAAAAAATCGAGCGAACGGAATAGATTAACCCTATATCTTCCACTCAACATTGCTATCTTATCGGTGGAGTGCATTCAACTATTGACTTCAATAGTCACGGTGCACGGTGGGCATTTATTTATGAAACGGAGGTAGTTAGCACTCAGTGTATGCATAAAAAACACAACAAAAAACAGCGAAATGCGGCGAGCGAGCGTGGGAAAAAGCATTGGCTAATATCTCGGGCCAAGTTTGACCAGTTTGTGGGGATGACGACGACCGCAACGACGACTTCCCCTTGCTGCAATGCAGGCTTAAGCCGTATATTACTCATACGCCGCGTGGCACGCTCTCCAGACCGTTTTTGTACCTCATCCATGGGAGTTTTTAGGGTCAAAACACTTGTACCCGATGCCAGGGAGAATATTGATGCGGATCTGTTATGATCTGCCTTGCTTTGCCTTTAAAGACTTTCATTCATAGAAACTTTCAAAAACAAAACAAAAAAAAAAGGCGAAGACAATAAAAAAACACGAAATCACTTCCCAAGTGACCATCAAGAACTGGCCGCCAAACTGGTTTTCTGGCTCTGACTCCAGCTCTCTGGCTCTGACTGTGGCTCTGGCTCCGTGAGTTTTGGCATAATTTTTTTGTTGTATATATATTTTTTTGGATATTTTTCATAGTTATTCGCATTTTTTGTACACTTCTCCGCACCCTGGCAGAATGGCAGAATACGATTTGTGCAGATACATTTCGCAGGCAATCTAACAGTTGGCTGCTAATGTGATTTGTGAATGTTTCGACGGCTCTCTGTGTGTTTCGCAAGCCGGAGTAAATAAATTACATTGGCAGTTTAACGACGTTGTCGTCGTTTGTTGGAAATTGTCGCCGGTTGATCGGCGGCTTTTGTTTGAGTCTAAGATTTCCCCAGTTTTGCAGGCCCAGTCCACGTCCACTCCCCTCGCGCCCTGTAATTTGCTGGCCATTTAACGAGCCAATAGATACAAAGCCATGCCACACAATGGTCACACGGGCCAGCGCAAAGATACAAAGATACGCGGTCACAATGCGAGGCAAAAATGTGTGTGTTTGCACAATTGAGGTCAGCAGAATAGCTACCATTCAGCGGGGGGGAATATGTGGCGTCTTCACATACTTAAAAGGCCTTTAAAGTGCCACAGGTAGGTCCGGGCTTTGCCTTATTAATTACAAAATAATGGAGTTTAATAAAAAAATATTTCGTGCTTTCAAGAGTGTTTTCCTGCACTGCATTTGAGCTTTTCTTCTCTCTCAGCTAATTCATTCTTTAATAATAACAAATTATTATGCTGAGTTCCTGGCTGAGAAATCGATTGAAGTGAGAGAGTGTTTTTCAGCACTGCGCTGGCGTTTTTCCTATGACAACCCTTGTTTTTATAAGGGTTTTCCGACACTGCTGCCTTATAGACTGTTACCCAACACTGCCCTATATTTTATATAAATAGAAACAGCATAGAATTTTCTGTACAAGCATAAGAACTATCTGCTTGACCCCCTCTGTGCGGATACACAACCTGCTGCCGATGAGCTTCAATGAGTTGCGATCGCTTGATTGACAGTTATCTAACCGTTCCGACTTAATACAAGTGTTTAACGGTCAGTCGGCGTGGAGAAATAGTGAGAAATGGTGCGAGATAGTAAGAGATATTTATTTACCTGCCGCCAAGACAACGCTATCAGTTGCGGGCTACACCGAACAGCACTTATCTGTCGATATCTGGAGCAATGGAACCTGTTCATTACACTGATAAAGCAGCAACAAATGACAATGGCACTACGATAGTTAACAATTCCGGGAAACAGGAAGCCCGCCATGAACGTGCTGTGGAGTTTAATGTATCTTTTGCGGTCGGATTCTAGCCATTGACTTACTTACTTTGCTTTGGTTTGGCCTGTGGCTCTGTTGAATTCATTAGAAAGGCATAAATTGGAAAGGTTATTTTTGCTGGGTTAAAAAAAAATGTAGTATAAAAAAAATTGAGGAAATTAAAAGGAAACTAATTTATAAGTTTAAAGATATTTTTGTGAAATTTACTATTAGTATTTACAACTAAGTACTCGGGTTGTTAGAATTTATTTGCAAAAGAAATAGATTGTAATTTAAGGCGTAAAGGGTACCAAAACATATATTTAATATGGTGCAATGTGCCAGCAATGTTGCTAGGCAAATGTTGCCAGATAAATGTGGCTGAGAACATGTTGAGCAACATCTACTAGAGCTTTCAAGGTTACAAAAAATATATTACATGACAAATTTCCTCGTTAAAAAAATTATTTATTACTTTTTAACCCCAATTAAGACCTCTAAATTGATGTAAATTTTTGTTCCTGTCATGTACATGTAATAACATTAGTTTTAATAAATCAAGAGTACAAAGATTGCAAAAATAAGATGTGCAAGACACTTGTCTTAGTTTTGACATGTTAATTGCAAATATTTCAAAACAAAAAGCCAAAGCCAGGTGCATACCTCTGACCCTCGCCCCAAAAAACTACCACGAACTTTGTTGACTTTAATTTAGTAACCTGGCCAAAAAGTTTTAGGTACTCTGCCTTGTTTTGTGGTTTTTGCAAAAATTGCCCGAGCCATAAATAAAGAACCTCTGCCCTCGGAAGAGGACACAGCGTGACCTTAACCTTAGCCCCGATCTCTGCTTTTGATTGGAAGTCGAGGGAAATCGCACTGAAAAACACTATATATTTATATATATATATACAGCAAAGTGTGTTAGAAAAACCAGTTGGCAAGAGAACCTTACAAGATCTTGGCCCGAACGAGTTGGCCAGTTGGAGTTGGACAGATACAGATGGAAATCGCCGTAGAAATATGGGTCGTCGTGCGACAAGAAATGAGAAAGTGCCAGTGCCAGTGTGGTCGTCGAAGAGACCGTTAGAATCGGCTTTATGAATGCAACTCTTGGGCTTGGCATTAGTCCGGTTCGAACTCGGGACTTTGGAGATCGAAGATCGAAGCGAGGAGGGGAGCTACCTTCTCTGTGGGGCGACCCACAAAAAGCATTCAAAGCGTGCGAAAATTGTATGATTCGTAGGAAAAAAATTGCCTGGGATGGAGGAAAATAATTCAAGAAAAGGAATTTGAAAGGAATATTCCATATATTTTATTAAAATTTAATAATTCAATAAAACTGCAGGGGTGGAGATAAATATATTAATACAAATATATACTTGAAAAGGCATGGATATATAGTATATTTGTATTTGTATGTATTTCTGTAAAAAGATGAACTACAAAAGTAAAGGATATTTGCTCTTATAAATCACATATTTCTCTAGGAAATCCTAGGCACCTTTAATTGTAGATTTTGTTAAAAATACGACATATATTCCACGAGAATCATTAGCTAATAAATTGGACAGCATTAATTAAATCGCTAGCCTCTTTCGCTTTCGCCTTTGTCTTTGCCCATTTATTTATTATTTTGGCTTGCAAGCCCGAAACTGTCAATGAAGCAAGGTCACGGCTTAAAGTTAAGGAAACGACTGCCAAATCTGAGAACCTTTCAAGATTTCAAAGATAAATCAGGGGGCAGCTTGACCTAGACAAGTGGACAACCTAAGCTAAATGAACAAATTATAAGCCAGAAAGGAAGCTAAATTTGGAAAGACGAGGTTTATGTACCCTAGACTTTCAATTGTTTTGTTCAAATTTTTTGTTTAGATTTTGTCTACTTAGTTATTTGCTTCATTAAGATTTTAATAGATTTATATTTAATTTTTTATTACACCAAATGTTAATGCCGATGGCCGATGCCCTCGAGAAGACTTCAAATATTACCAATCATTCATTCGATATATATATATTTTTATATTTATTATTATATCATTTTTTTTAGACAAATCATTGTTTAAAAAATCCATAACTCTGTCAAAAGGGGCTTAATTTTAATTCGGAAACTTTGACTGGGTTTGTTTTTTAAAGATGAACAACTCTGCAACATAAATTTAAAGCTTTAGGAAATCCCAATTTTTGTCTATTTTTTTAGAATTTTAACAATGTAACCCCTTATAAAATTTTGAAAAATGTATAAAAAATATTTTCCTGTCGGACATGGCTAGATCGACTTGCCTGTTGATGCTGATCAATAATATATTTGATTTATAGGGTCGGAAATGACACCTTCACTGTGTTCTGCGCTTCTGACTGATATTATAATATCCCGAAAGGAGTATTTAAATTTTAATATTTTTCCTCCATAAATTAAATCTTAAAAATATAATAACTAAGCTAAAAATACATTAATTTGCATTCGGAAAACGGGTTTGAGGCGAATAAAACTGCATACTAAACCTCAATTTATTTTAAAATTATTTTTTTTTCTAATTTTTTTTACAATTTTAGCAATAAAAAAATCGAAAATAAATGTAAATTTTTTTATTCTTCAAGACACGGCTAGATCGACTCGCCTGTTGATGCTGATCAAGAATATATATGATTTATGCGGTCGGAAATGAGTTTTTCCCTGACTTATGAGCTTCTGACTGTAATTAAAATACAATTTTTAAGGGTATACAAATACTGGCAGATTTTGTATATAAAATCTATCCTTCAGTATGTTTTCTGAATTATTAAAAATATATCTTAGACATCTTTTATAATTTATTTATATATATCGTTTTAGTTTTCTACAAACTATCAGCTTAAAAGATCCCAAATAAAGTATGTCAATTAAATATCTTTTCCTCTTAATTCATTTCAGATCCCAGCCAGAATGTCGGCTGCCACGCACATGGCCCTGCCGGCACACTCCATTGTCCCGCCGCCTCCTTTAACGCCGCCCGTGATCTCCTCAGGATCGGGTGGCTCCCATTCCCACTCCCAGTCCCAGTCCCAGTCCAATGGCAATGTCAAGCGCGGCCACAAGCGCAGCGTCTCGCTGGAGAACAACGCCCCGCTGGCCCTGCGCACTACGCCCAGCCTGGGTCAGTCCTCGCTGGGATCACCCCTGCTGCAGTTTGGCGGCCAGGGACTGAGTTCCGGACAGCCGGCCTTCCACACCGGCACCCTGAAGTCACGCCAGGAGCAGCGGCGGCTGAGCCAGAAATTCGGCAGTCACAGCAATCTCGATGACGAGGGCGTGGGCCTGGGCCTGGGTCTGGGCCTGGGCCTGGGCATGGGCGTGGGCCTGCAGATGCGCAGCAAGTTCCAGAATATCCGTCAGATGTTCGAGCTGAGTCGCAGCTGCGTGGCTGGCAGTGGCGGCAGTTCCGGTTCCGGTGGCGTTTCCGAGGAGGAGGCCATGCAATCTCTACCAGCCACATTACAGCCGCAGCAGCAGCAGCATCAGACACAGCAGCAGAGGCGGACCACGCCCATAGCCAGCGGAAGTCGGGCGCAGCAGCAGCAGCAACTGGGCGAGGCGGAACAGGTGAGGCACCACCAAACAGAGGTTTGGTTTTGGAAACTGAAAATAAATGAAGACTTGCAAAGGGAAATTTATGTGGTTATTATTTATTTTGATGTAGTATATATTTTTTATTATTTAATATTATTTAATAATGAACTATTTATTTGTCTCTCCAGACCAGTGGCAACTTTCTGCGACCAATAGCCTTCAAACCCATTCCATTTGAGCCGGACTATCGCATTGCTTGTCAGCAGCAGCAGCAGCACCAGCAACAGTTGCAGTTGCAGCAGCAGCAGCAACAACAACAACAGCAGCAGCAGCAGCACCAATTGCAATTACAGCAGCAGCAGCAGCAGCAACAACAGCAGCCACATCAATCGCTGCAGCTGCCACCGTCGGAGGGCAGCAGCGGCTCCGCTGGTGGAACGGAGCGGTATGGCTACGGCTCTACGCCATCGCTGGCCCCCCTGCCGCCGGCAGTCAGCCAGAAGTTTGGCAGTGAGTAGCAGTTAACATTACACACATTATCTAGTTGAAGCTAAAGTATTCCGCTGGCATTGGGAGTGTTCTCCGGAGCACATAAAGTCATTAGATATATGTACATGGCCAGGGTAAAACCATTTCAAAGCATAACTCGTTTGGAAGTTTCGCTTTGTAAATGCTTGTAAATTGTTTGATATTTTATATAGTTTATATATTTCTATATATGTATTCTCTGTATTCCCTTGATCAGGCACCACAGATCTGCGTCACCTGGCCGCCCGGCGTCGCAACCATCGCCTCCTGCAGCGCTCCTGCAATGAGGATGCCCTGACACTGGACCTGCTTAGCCCAGGCGGAGGCCATGACAGACCCGATGGAGCCAGCAGGTAGTTTAGATTTGATCAAGAAGTATTACTATCATTTTTATACCCTTGCAGGGTATTATAATTTTAGTCAGAAGTTTGCAACGCAGTGAAGGAGACATCTCCGACCCTATAAAAAATATATTTTCATGATCAGCATCAACAGCCGAGTCTATCTAGCCATGTCCGTCTGTCTGTCCGTCTGTCTGTCCGTCTGTCTGTCTGTCTGTCCGTCCGTTTCTACGCAAAACTAGTCCCTCAGTTTTAAAGCTATCTGGATGAAACTTTGCAGATATGCTCCTATATGCTCTCACTGCTATATATGTCGGAACGAGCCGAATCGGCCGACTATATCATATAGCTATTTAGGAAAGATCGGTAAATTTTAATGAAAAAAATTATAACTTAGCCAATTTGTACAATATTTGAATAAAATTTGAGATATGGCCATTTTGTATTATTCTTGAATTTCGGTTTTAATTTGATCAAAATCGGACAACTATATCATATAGCTGTCATAGGACCGATCAGAAAATAATGATGAAAAAATCTAACTAAGCCAATTTTTCACATATTTAAATAAAATTTGAGACATAGACATGTTGTATTATTCTTGAATTTCGTTTTTAATTTTATCAAAATCGGACAACTATATCATATAGCTGTCATAGGACCGATCAGAAAATAATGATGAAAAAATCTAACTAAGCCAATTTTTCACATATTTTCATAAAATTTGAGACATAGACATGTTGTATTATTCCAGAATTTCGTTTTTAATTTTATTCAAATCGGACCACTATATCATATAGCAGCCATAGGAATATATATATAA